>JAQFZC010003685.1:0-18087 GCA_034695205.1 Dicyrtoma fusca | reverse complement strand
TTTAAAGAGTCAGCTAGTCTAGTCTAGTCAAGTCATAAGTTTTTAAAGTGTCAGCTAGTCTAGTCTAGTCAAGTCACTTGGGCGAAAAAAGTCGAAAAGTCTAGTCAAGTCTAGTCATCCTAGTCTAGTCTGACTAGACTAGGGCAGCACTGTTTTCGTGCCTCTGTAGAGGGAAAAAGTTTTCAAAGATTCGCGCTTTGAATAATGAACGGATTGAAATTCATTTGCAGACTTCACAGCACTAGTGCCGGCTCTTACTTAGTCTTCGTATATATTTTTTTCTCTCTTTTTCTTATACTGTTGAACACGTTTATTAGAGTTCGACACAGAAGAAACACCCAAAGTGTGACTTCTTCCATTTGAATTGTGTAGTTTTGATACGGCATTGTGACACCCCTTGATTGTGATAATAGTCGATCATTAAATTTAATAGAAGAATAAAGGGCGGGGGAAAGTCGTAAGCTGTAGTATGGTAAACGGTGAGCCCTGGAATGGAGATTACATCCAATCATATCATCACGACAGTGCATTCATCCATTGAAACGAGTGTACAGTGCCTGGTGGCAGACTCATCGTCAGTTTATTTTCATTATTATAACACCTTCACCGTACATTTAAAGAAATGATTAAAAATATGTCATCCGACGATGCAAGAAGCTACTGTACCAGTAGAAACTGAATTAGTGCATCAAGACGATTTCCCTCCATTTTTAATGTTTGGGCGTGAATTTCCTCTCAAATCATCATCACATTGTGTAAATTGTTCCGAATGTGTGCATCCAGTAAGCATTATATTGTTTGACTTTTGCGGTATTGTCGTTTGTCGTTAGTAACCGTTCCATATTTCCATTTGGTGGGAGGGGTCATGTGGCACCCCATTGGGGCCATCGTCATCGCTATAATGTTTAGTGATAATGACGGGAATAGAAATCCAAGACGTACTCTTGAGTATGTCGGTTAAAACCTGCAATGTGTTGAAGCTTAAATCAAAACAAAATATTTTAACTCACAATTTTAAGTTTTTCCACTGCCTCCCTAGCGAATGTGTACCTACAGATACAGTTGTGTTAGATTTCATATTCAACGTCGTAGTTCTTGTTCTTCGTATGCATTGTAGATTTTTTTTTATAGATGGAGATAATCGATTTTAGGAGGGAATTGTTAAGGATTAAAAATAGGGATCACTTTGTGAATCGTTCATTTTATTATTCTTTGCCTTTTGTTGTGTGTGTATGTGTGACTGTGTCTCTAGAGCTTGAGCATGATACTGATTCCCTCTCGTCAACGACGGCGACGAGGAAGACGAGTACAAAACAAGGGGCAACAATGTGAATAAAAGAAAACGCGTTCGTTTTTCTTAACCTAGATTTTACCACTGTCACTTCTTCACCTACTCTGGACTAGCTTCTCTTCATGACTTCATTCAAACTGTTCGATGACTTTGCATCGTACTCAAAAGTCAAAGTCCCTTCCTCGAAGCTCTAAAAGGCAGTCAATTTTCCTATAAAATTAAAGAGCGGCGAGGCACAGTGTCTACAACGCCTTGAAACCTCCTCATTTGTTTCCCTTCCATCATTTTCATGATTTAACAGCTCATTTTTCATTCTATGCACATTTTCCATCAAACTTGATACGGCTTATATCCTCCCATTACTCATTAACACCATCAACCCGGGACTCCACATCCAGTTTATTTAGTTATTTATTAATCTGTACCGAACCTGTCGAGGAAAATAATGTGCAAAAAGTGAGAGACGGCGTAGCGTATTTGAAATTAACATATTTTTCGCTAATCGAAACAAATGCAAAAATGCCATTTTCATTCCAATTCAATTTAGCAAAATAATGTGTTTAGTGTTTTCTTCCTCTTGGTGTAATATATAGTTGTCAGGCTGATACAAAAGGCTATGCGTCATGTCGGCTTTTGGCTATCGCTAATGGTTATTGAAGTTCAAAAGGGGGCATACCTTGGTGTATTGTTATACTGGTAACTGTAAGATCGTATCTGTATCGCTTTAAATGTGGTTTGTAACTGGGGTCAAAAGGCTCTCGGTTTGATTCACGTATTCACTTTCACAGTCGAAATAATTCCTTGTGACAGTAATAGTAAGGGTTTTGTGAGATTCTGGGAACTTTCAGATACCAATTTTTTTGGTCATATACATAGATAATACATAAACATACAGTGCAGTGATGATATGAATATATACGAGAGTACAGTGATAGTACGAAGCTGAATAATAGGCAGAGGTGCTAGTGCTTGTGTTGAAATTTGATTGAAAAGGGGAAAAAATATTATGATTTTCATTTAATTTCATTACATGTAGAGCTCATTTCGTGCAGACAGTTGATAACGTCATTACTCATTTTAGTTCAAGTTTATAAGTTGATTTAACCAAGTAGATTTTCCTGAATCCAAAGCAAAAAAGTACACAATATTTTAAGCATTAGAGTTCACACTCGTTATTTATGAGCTATATAGTACGGAGAGTGCTAAAGAATAAATTTAATTATGAGAATATACCTTCTTTTTTCTTGTAAAGATGAGACGTATGCAGAGCCCACGGTGAAGTCTGCAAGTTATGGCAAAATGCCAATTCAATTTTATTGCAGTAATAAAGATGAAGATGTTGGTTAGCTTAAGCATGATCGACCAATAATGCAGTAGAAAAAGTAAAATAAAGCGAAAGAGGTGCATATATATGTGTGTAACTGTACTAGTAATTGAGTATTGGAAAACGGTTGGGTGGATGTACGCAGTCTGTCTCGATCCCGATGGGGGATCTTTACTGTATTAATAATCAGTTATATTCACCATTTGTGTGGAGTGGAGTGTGTAGAGTTTAAGATTAATGCAAACCTGGTCTCTTAACAAAGACAGCTTACAACGATAATAAATTGTTATATATTGTTAGTGCTGTCCTGTACCAAAAAGGGGAAAACTCGAAATCTTTTTTTGTTCCTTGTTGTGAAAGCACTTGGAAGGGTACTTACTGAGGACATTGATCATACATTTAGACATACACAGAGACAGTCATTGCTATGCCGTGCTATACTTTGGGATAAGTTGTCTAGGTGATGGTGTGAATATATAGTAGAAAATTAGAACAATTTTTACTTTTTGTGATAGACAAGTGAAATTTTTACCCAACTTGTACAGTTTAATGAATAAAGAAGATTGGTGAGGTGGTATGTGTGCAATTTACGAGTGCAATTGTCGTAATGATTACTAAAGGTCGTCCTGAAACATGCGTTTTTACCCCTTTTTTTGCCATTTTAATTTTTGAACGTGTCTCCAATTGTAATTTGTGTTCCCCACAACACGCAATGTATCGGCTTCGCGTTCTGCCTACCTTTGGCGAACGAAGACCGGCAAGCTACAGCTACCTGTATTGTACAAATAAACATGTATATATCCTTATACAGTAGTTGGCAATTTAAAAAATTAACTCGACTGGGTTAGAACGATTTTTTTTGCAGCTGTCTGTAACCACTTTGGGTTTCATTATAGTAATTAAGTCACTGGGCGTTCAACTGAAAAATGTTTTTCATCAGAAATTATCGGATAAAGATAAAGTCAGCATGAAATTTTCAGTAATTATTATATTGTCATCTTTATATTTTCCATCGTATAGCTTGTGGCATTACTTTGTGGTTGCTTCAGTTTGAGCTCTACTTAGTACCTACCCTTGCAAAACTGGATGATCAGCCGAGTTGCCTCTATTTTATTAATCTCTATATTACCTATTGATCATTAATTCTCGTAGTGCTGGTTTGTGACGACTTTTGATCTATTCTAACTGGGATGTTTAAACGCTCCAGCGGGATGTACCTCTATCTTTGTTACATCACTGCACTCTTCATAATTTTCAAGCTATTTAAAATAAGTGTATGGAGTCAGTTTTGATGCTGAATTTTGAAACTATACATCTAGAAGTCATAATCAAACATCTCTTTGCCGAAAGGTTTAAAGAAGATTCCAGCTTTGGGATTAATAAGGGGAAAAGTACGGTCAAGAGCATACAATGAAAGCGTAGTTTGTAATCGAATTTAGTATCACTGAATAAATGGATTTCATGGAGCTAGTGAATTGCCTAAACATTCTTTTTATTCAAATTATTATAGAGCAGTTAATTCGCCATTCCATAAGCAGGTATGTATCTGTAAATATGTAGCAGGAAATTGATTCAGAATTGAAATAAAGTTGAAAGCACATTTATTGAAAATGGAGTCAGATCTTTGACCCACAGAAGAATGAATGTGGAGCACTTTATCTGACATCTTTGGACGTGACGAGATAACATTTAGTAATGGAGATGAGTTAGTAAAACGTTTGATACTGATGCGATTTGCAGAATATAAGCTTCATCTACATTTATATACAAATCAGATACTCCAAAAGGTCCACCTAAATTGAATTGACACAACTATAGTAGAGTCTATAATCTATAACTTCAATTATATACTTGGGATGGAGATGGAGTAGGAAAGCCTAAACCTTTGAAGTCTATAGAGGAAATCATGGTCCATTAATATTAATTAAAGGCCATTCGGCATTCGCGCAGCTCTATCAAAGTGCTATTACATTACATTCCACGACATTAAATTTCATTAAAATTTTATCCCTATCATATTTGATTGTAGAGGCTAATTACATTGGAAAATTCACTTCATTAAATTCGACTTCAATTGTGTAATTTTTAAAAGAGAAGTAATTTAAAATATACAAAGTAACTCAAATGTAATCTTATCCGTATTTTTATAACTCGGAGTTACAACACTCTTGGAATTTATCTCCTTTTTAATATCTCGAATGTCTGGGCTTTCGTAATAAATGAAACAGTGTATTTTGAGGAAACAATTTTTTGGATTTTGTGAAAGGCTAAATTTGCAATTTATTTCATGATCGGTCGGTTCAGTGATCAGGAAAAGGCTAAAACGATCTAGCACTTCTTATAATAAGCTTTAAGCCCAGCATTTCAATTTATTGTATGCATATTGCAGATTTTAAAATCGGTATCCTGATAGCGAACAAACAAAAGGAATAATTGTTTAATTTAATATCTGTAGAATATCTATGGAGTAGCTCTGGGAGGGTCTTATGCAAGTAATGAAAAAGAAAATGACTTCTACCAATGAAATTCGTCTAAACAATCAAACTTTAAGCTGCTCTACGACTATGGTAAAGATATGGCTTGTAGTTTCTTGATTTCACTTTTCAAATTTTATTTCGTAGGGTTTGGGAAAAGTGACGCTTAAGAAACGCCAAGTGGAAGTGATGAATTTGATTCTTTTTATTGATGATGTCGTAAAGGTGAACGTTATCTTTCTAGCCAACGTGTAAGTGATCGTGACGAAAGCTGATATCAAGTGATACAAAAGGAAAGGATACTTGACGCTCAAGTTCAAGTCTCGCACACTCGTACACATCATTATTGATTTCCACTTTCCCAAAGAAGACTATTATTTCATCCACAGGTCCACAGTTTCACAGTCCGTCTATTTCCATCCGCAATGGTTCTTTGTAAGCACCGGAGATCCATTCTATAATTTAATTGTGTAAAATGAAATATTTAGTGAATAAGGCTCAATATGAGAGATTATGCTGGCTTTGCTTTGTTTCAAACGTGTGTAAATGCCAAACTTACGCCCTTTACGACTTAATCTTCCTTAAACTTGTGTTTGTCATCTTCTCTTTTGCACAACAAAGTTATTTTTTACAAATAAAAAGATTTGTAAAAGTGTTCCACAAAATGTTATTTTCAAGAACAGATTATTGTTGTGACGAAAGAACTCAGTGAATGCTACTTCAGAATTTGAGAACATATGTGTTTGAGAGTGATTCTTATGTGTATATGAATTCAACTATTATTATAAAAGAATTATTTTCATCTTATTAGTTCGGTTCAAAAGCTACAACGACGTGAATGGCTCACGTCGTTTAAAAATTGGAATTTTGACAAATTATAAATTCAAGTTTAGAAATTTCTTGCTTTAATTTCCAAATGATCTTTAACATGCATTGTGTATGTGACGTTTATAATGTAACATATTATTTTTCATTACGATTTACGAATCACAATACGATAAAAATAATAATAATAATAACTCTGTACAAAATAACATTTTTAAAAAAACTAGCGATAAGTATAAAAAAACAACATATTATGGAAATGCGAAAATTAAAAAATATATTTTACACATTAATCACACAATTTGAACGTATTAAAATATTGAAAGTTGTAGGAAATACAAGGGTAAACATTATTGTAATAACGAAATGAAGGCTGTCAGGTATTTTCCATTTTTTCCACATGGTCGTCCGATGGGTATTCCAGGAGTTTTCCGTTTCATGTACCGGTAAAATATCCTCTCTGTTTCCTGTTTCTATACACAATTTCACTGTACACTCCTTCTCCGCCGTCTTTCACATTCCCCTTGTGACGTTTCCGTAGATACGGAGACCCAATGTTTGACATATTGTTACCGTCTGGAAACTTATTAAAATTGAATGATTAAAATGTGATTTGGAAATATGTTGCAGAGGGGACATACATGTACAATTAGGTAAGTTATATCATCAGTAGTTTCAAACAGATATAAGCAGTCACACAGTACACACTTAGTCACTCGAAACTAGAATCCAATCATCATCATGCGACCAACCTCGCGAACTAATTCACTCTCCACAAATCCCCAGGTTAGTTTCATTCATTTATTAGAAAGTAATTACTTTTGCCAGGAATCCGCGGTTGTATAACCGTATCAAACTAGTATTGATACATAGCTAAGACCCAAACGCCAGTTTTGATATACTGTTGAGGATTTTATAGCACTCTCTCAAGCATACGTGTAGGTAGGTCCCTAGGATCCTTAGACATGTACGGTTAGTTTCTACAGGTATTTTAATTTTTAAAAACAGAGTTAACACCAAAGTTCCAATTCCAAACTGTCATACGGTCCCACACACACACACACACACACACACACACGCTCACAGAAACTCTGACACACAAAACAAGACAGTCAATCAAAACTCTAATAAATCTAGCTCCAACACTCACTTTGCTACTAAACATCCATTTCTGTGAAAACCCATTCAAAAGGACAAAGGTAATAATATATATATAACATTTCTGATACTCCCTTCAAGAGCCAAGTTTTTATGTACAAATTATAAAGTAGCACTCGTAACGTAACTCATGATAAGTCTCAAAATATTTTAAGCCCAAAATTGATGTCACAGAGCAACTATCTTGTAAGCTAGCAGTTAGCTAATAATCATTATTTAGCAGAGCATGCATGCTAGTCGTCATACAGCACATATTAATGCCAAACATGTTTAGGTAATTCATAAGCAACACCTTCCGTAAAGACTCAAAATTAACTCAGTAGGCTCAAGCGAACAAAATATAATTAAGTTTGTATAGCTATATAGAGGTACATTAATATTTATATATATACATACGGACAAATATTAGACAGGATTATTTACCCACATTTTTCGTGTATAATAATTCACTGCTTTGAAGTTGATTCGTAGAAATATATATGAATATTTGGTTTCATTTGTTTTGTTTTGTAAATTTTTGTAAATCTTGGAAGGAAATATTATATGTACTTCACTCAAGAGCACGACACGAATCCGTAGTAGCGCAGTCCGTACTCAACAGCAACAACAGTCAAAAATAGTATTCCTGGAGCACGAACGGTTCACGGCCACGCACACAGAACAGAGCTTTGATTCTCACAGTACACTTGAGAGAAAAGTTGATAAAGACAAAGTAGAGGTATGCTTTTATATATGTTTGTGTGTGTGATCTGAGCATTGAAAAAAATATATATTATTATATAAAATTTTTATCATATACTGTAAGAAAATATAAATTGACTTTTTATGAGAATAAAAAATAATATATAGTTTGTCGCGAGTTTGTAACATGGCACAAAAACTGCACTTGCCCACGTTTAAAAAATAAAACAAACTGTGTATGTATTACACGAACATAAGCTTTTTCGTCCCCTTTTGCATTAATACTGAAGAGAACTCCGAGGAAAACCGTAGATTGTAATTGTAATTATTGTTAAACTCTTGTTTCTGGAAATCTCCTTTAGTTTTTTTTGGGGGGGTTTGTGATTTAAAAAAAACAAAAAGAAATCAACGCGTGGGATTTTTTCTTTGTTGAGATGTAAGTAAGTTAAGATGCACATTATCTTGGCACTACAAACTTCTCTTTATCGTCCTCCCGTCCTCTTCCAGCCAATTCCGTGGAATATTTGAGGTGTAAAAAGTATTGATTGAGTCAAAATTCTACCATTTCTTATTTCTTGGCTATATTTTTATTACTTGGTTGAAATTTGAAATGTCATTTTTCTTGTCCATGTCGATTGTCTTTATCTTCCTTTTTATGTCTTCTTAAATTAATTTGTTCTTCATCAAGTCAGATACTTTAAACTTGTCTGGTCTGGAGGAAAAACTATACATTTCTACATCTTTTACATCTGGTAGTGTCTTGCAAGTGATGATAGGTCATTGAGGTATGTTTACTATATAGTTACTAGCTATATTCACACAATGTTGGTATAAAATACATATACAAAATAAAAACGTACAAAATAGTTAATATTAAGAAAGTAACAAACTTTTTAAAAAAATAACAAAACAATGGTGCAGAGGGAAAATGTAACATTTTTAACTGAAGAAGTTTAACAACGGGAGAGGACCAAAAATGTGTCCATCCGTCTTTCTATTGACATTTTACACACATGGTTACAATAAACCATTTTTTTTGTAGTGCAATGATACAAATCATACTTTTGTAACAGTATCTACATACTTACGTTATGATTATGATGTAGAGCAACAACGTCGTTTAAAAAAAATTAAAAGCTAAATTAAATATACATTTAACTATCAATAGATTAACTCTTACGCTTCTTACTATTAACTTATTCGACTACGTGAGACTTTAGTTACAGATTGTAACTATTTTTAGGACAATCGTCAATCGACTAATTGATATCTTCATTTCATTTGTATAGGTAATGTTGTATATATTCCTCCACTTGGAGTCCGCTTTAGTAAGACGAACCGTGGACGGCTGGTATATAACAATAATAAAATTATTATCATTTATGTATAGGTAATTACAAAGTGTGTCTAATTATATCGGTATAGCGAACCTACGTATGTACATTGTAGATAAAAAATATATAATTATAATTATGTTAAGCATTGCCGATGTAATGTCTAGCCATTGGAATTGGCGGCATAAGATATCCAATCTGACGTGTAGGCTACCCGGTGGTAAATACCAGGTTGTTGACGTTGAGCACATGAATAGCCAGCAGAGACGATTCCAATCAGGAACCATCGCCCTCCTTTTTGTAGCATTAGTGGTCCGCCTGAGTCTCCCTACAAAAACGCAAGTTCAAAACATATTACGAAGTGCATAAGTATTTATTATATAAATTAAATGTAGTAGGTGCATACATATACATATAGCCATGTTGAAATCGTAATTTGTGGCTTTGGGTTATAAGTGTTGTTAATAGGACGCTAATAGTTGATGAGTGCTGTCGTAATTTACCTGACAAGAGTCCTTCCCACCATGCTGGTACCCGGCGCACATCATCTCATCATAGATGATCACATTGATTCCTTTGCCCTTGTGCCAACCTTCACAGTCTCTGCTCTCTATCACGGGAACATCCACTGCTTGAAGGGTTTTGGGACGCAGTCGAGATCCTAATAAAAATACAATCACACACACGCACCGCTTTAAATCCACGCATTAATATTAATAGCGTCACCATTTATTTCCTCTATTTTCTACTCATAGAATCACTTCTATGTTCAATATTTTTAATCATTCCTCCGTATCCTCCTGCCCATGCTAAACAGGCGAGTCCACCATAAGGACTAAGGACTGTAGTTGAATCTTAAATCTTAAACTTGAAATAATTTGGTGAATTCTATAGACTTTTAGGGAATTTAGTGTAATTGGTTTGGGTCTTTGGGTGATAAGAATGTTGGCCAACCAGAGTGCGTAGATCATTTATTTGAATTGTAAAAGTTTAAAGGGTCAAAGTCAAAGATCAATGGCAAATTAGTGCCCGACGGGCGACTATAACACTGTCATTTTTGAAAGAAATAATTTAATAACTAAACCGCATTCACGAATTCTGTCCTACTTATCTTTAGCGCGAGTAAAAGTTGAAATCTGAAGGAAAGAAAGGTCCTTACCAGCTTCAAGAGCACCCCATCCAGTGGCCCATGCATACTCTCCCTGGAAGTCGGAGCCTTTCTCAGGAAGACAAATAGGTCGTATATGTGGTAAATAGTCAATTTGTCTATCCAGTCTTAAAACGGCTACATCGTAGCGGTCCGCCTGATAATGTAAATAGTAATAATACCAACAACAAAATAATTAAACATGATCACAAATAAGGTGAGATTTTAATTTACATTTTACTAGATTACGATGGAGGGTAGTGATTACAATTTCGACCATCTAAATGTAAATTAATGGGTTGTTTACATATAGACTGTATTGCCGAAATGTTTTAGTATTCACCATCGTAAGTAGATTAAGAGTCAAGCATTAGTACAGTATATGTTTTAATATTGTATGATCATAAATTAATTGTGTATGTGTAAAGATTGAGTAAAAAGTGTTATAGTGGCTGATGACGTTACCTGAGGCGTAAATTTAAAATGTGGATGTACTTTAATGTGCGTGACACCCACTGTCATGGGTGGATATGGTTCGGAGTTTGAATTAAGAACATAATCACCTAATGTGACTGCCACTTGGTAAGGTGTTGCTCTGAAAATTCATTAAAAAATAGACAATTAGCCTTCATTCAAGGACCTTCCTCCTTTCCTTGTCTAGCCGCATACTCATTATCACGAGACACAAAATGCACCATCAAAGATTTAAGCTGGATTTTCCTATACAAAAAACTCTTCCGACTTGTCAAATCATTTATGTACTTGTGTTCTTTCTCAAAATCAAAATTGCGTTTCTGTCATCATATGAGACTGTCAAGCGTCGTTACACAGAACACAAAACAACAACATTGTTGTTCTTCTTTGTACGGAAGATCTCTCACATAGTCAAACCTACACGCAATGCGAGTGACTTGTAAAAAGAATAATGAGCATAGATCCATCCACCCAATTGCAATCAGTTACCTAAGTACTAGTATATATCCGTAATGCAGTTTTAAGCAGGAAGAATGAAAATCAACTTTGTGCACTCCAAGTGTTGGTACTTACCAACCCAACTCTTAGGAGAGACCACACAAGGGACAATTTGATTTGAACTCAATTGCTTACAATAGTATTCTTCTATGATAACTCTACATTTATTGGATTAGTAGTTCCTACTCTACTTACTTGCTCATGTCAGTCAAATATGACAGGACGAAGGCATTATAACATTATTCTGTGAGCTACAGGCATTTGAAATTAAATCGTTCTTTCTCCCACCATGCTGTGAAACCACTGGTTACTGGTAAAACGACCCATGCAATGGTCACTGTCCGCCTTTGAAAAGCAGCATGTTTTACTCAACTTTAGAAAAGACTGGCAAATCAAAACCCACTGCCTGCACAGTAGAAATCGGTGTACCATTTCAGTAAAAACTTGCAATCTCTGATTATAAGTTTGTTCGTTCGTTACCGGTCATTAGTGCACGCCAGTTCCATTATGAAGCGACACTAAGCTAGTAGCTTCTATACTTCAAAGAGCAACCGCAGAATCCCTCCCTTTGAGAAAAAATAAGTACGACTTGTTCTAACGAAGGAGCTCAAGTGAATTCAATTCTGTCAGTACGCTTGAATTTGGATTTAGAAGTTGAGCTTAAATCTGTCACGGAAGCAAGCCCCGGTACATGGGTATGAGTACATTCCTCAGTCTGATGATAAAATAGATGGTTACGGTTGGCATGGCAAGCCACTTATGTATATGTAATGCGCACCTATATCGCGTCGTGCTCACAGTTTTGGAGTTTTGGCAAACCATAAGCACCGCACCGGCGAGAGGGAAGGAGAGAGAGAGAGAGAGAGAGAAAGCAGAGCTGTTTGGCTCACATCCAATTTGTGATCTTCATAAATTTTCTTGGTAATTGCATGAGAAGTATTTTGAAAACGGGTGAACAAAACAAAATAAATCTTGGGAATGCAAAAATGTCGATCATTGCCCCGGAAAGTGTAACATACCACAAAATTGACCCACCATCGCGCATCGTCCAACATGCTCAGTTCAAGCCTACCTACCTACATAGGTGAGCTAGGTAAGTAATTGCATGTCGGCACGTTTTCCAGCATTGCAGAATCGGATATGCAGATACAGTGTGTAGATAACTTCCCGGTAACAAAAATAAAAACGTATTTAGGTCACATATTGGAGTTTCTGAACTGCAGTTTCGTCTTACAAACAAGTCTGAGCCCGGAAATTGCATAAGGTCGTTGAAGGAAAAACAACTGGCCGTTATTTTGATTGAAATTTATACATCACTTACCTATTCTAATTATCCTTTGAACTTTGAAAACCTTGCAAAACTATAACTATATGTCCTAGAGCAGGGAAACCGAAATGAGGTTACGACTCAATTTGTTTTTTTTTGTAAATCTACCTATCCAATTTCTATATTCTGTAATTATAAAAGCAAATTTTGAGCTCGACAAAATTACGCGAATAAAGATGTAAAAGCTCAACGGGGTCTTCAGACTTGTTCTTTCAAGTCAAGATAACGTATATAAGGCTACTAAAATACCGTGAACAAATAATAGCGATGTCGTCGGTAGAGGTGAAATATTAGGCACGGCATATGCACATTATATTCTTTGCATCTTCCACAATGCGCAATGGTTTAGTATGCCATTGCCGAGTCTAGTGATTACTTACCTAGGCACATACATTTAGTTTGGGTACTTTGTAAAAATGTTCCCGTGTGCCTCGTCTCATCCGCAGATGAGTCTCAACAATTGCCCACTGGCCCATATGCATAACTTTGTGAGGCTGAGAGATAATGGAGGTACATACATCATTCATGCTGCAAAAAGCATTACTTTTTGAACTTAACACTTGTTTTTTTTATGACAAGAAAATTACAGTACACAAAATAGTTGTTATTTGGTCTTACTTGGCCACACAGTGTCCCGCTGTAACTACATAGCGATTATTGACTAAAGAGCCTCCACAACGGCTTGACCCCACTCGGATGTAAGCCTAGCGGAACAAAAACATTTTCTTGTTACGTAATTCACAATCGAATAATTATGTGGTTTATATTCTTATGTATTAGAAAATGCACATTAGCAATTACAGCCTGTATAGTGTAAAGTATTTACCTACATCTAGCAATTTATAAGGGAAGAAGGGATTTTAAGCGTATAATATTTTAATACATTTTACTGTTATATCATTTCTTTCTGCAGATGCTTTACGCAATAGTTCTTAATACTGATACCAATTACAATTACAATGAGGATTACAACAAGCAAAAAGAAATACATACTTCTGCATTTATTCTGTACAAATCGACTATCATAAACACAGCAATAAAAACAATCCTAAAACTAAGAAATTGCTAACTTGCACTGTAAGTAAACGGCATCAGAAGCATGGACCCACCATAAGGGCATAAAGCGACTGCTTGTAAAAGCTAATTTGAAGCCTTTGTTAAAATAAATTGAAGAAACTAGTTAATTTGAAATCAACTATAAAAAGTAATTAGGAAATATCTGCTCATTCAGAAAGTACAGAATCTCTACAAAAAAAAACAAGAAATAAAATGAAAAGTTGTGTGGGCGTATAAAAGGGACTGGGAAATCTATTTGGACTATTTGTTGGAAAAGGTAAAAATGCTGAGCTGTATCCTGGGATCGTTGGGAAAGGAAATAAGGAGCCAGTAGGCATTTCATATCCATTTCAAAATCAACATCAACAGGGTATATCGATCGCTTTTAGAATTGAATGAAACTCTGATCTTATCGCTCCTTACCTGCCATGGAAATGAACCAAATCCAGCCTCCCGTCCGCCGACAATCCTCTCTTGAGCTCCTAAATTGTCAGCAGCTAGACCACAACCTGAAAGTTGGTGATTGCAATCGCTCAAATTAATATCACTTTACATTATTGATACCTCAATTCACACAGTATAAGTAATAGCTAGGTAAAATGTACCTAGGTGTATACATACTATCCGTATATTTAGAGTTCTCAGCAAACATACATATGGAGCATGCTAAAAGGAAAATCGGATGGATCGCTGTAAAGTCAGCTGTGCGGTCTTATTGGAGACAAGAAGGGAAATTGGGTCAGGGGATTTTTGGAAAATCGTACAGAGAAACTCTCTGAATTTATCAAGGTATACTTACGTGGATCATTCTGAACAGGACCGTAGTACTCGGGAACATCAGGAGGGTCAGTGGTGGACATTCCAATTCCACTCTTGACAGTACTGCTGGGTCTTTGGCAACATGCGAACAGGAATCCCCCACAACCTTTCTCAATGAGGCCACCACCCAACCAACAGAATAGAAAGAACTCACAGGATCCGGAATAGCAGACGGCAGAGTCCCCAAATATAAGCCTCTTGGTCCCTACCGTGCTCGATGCTGTCAATTATAAAATACAAAAATAATTAACGCTTTGCAATGCCTCACTAAATAAAGAATGAATGATATGCTTCACGAGTACAATTACAGCATAACACTGCACTGCACTGGTACGAACCGCTAGGTTCTATGTACATTCACAGTCAATTTGGTATTCAACAGTCGATCACCTCTCCTTTAAAAATGCATTAAGTCACTACTCCTTTACTACTACAGTTCCGGACCATTCCATTCATTCGTTAAACGTCGCACTGAAGAGCTGACACTACATCATAAATGCATTATTATTGCTCATTATGGAGCAGAGTATCTGTAGCAGGACGCATGCACAATGCATTTAAATTATGAGCTCGCAGTGAAAAGTGAAAAGCATTGTATTTCCATTTTTCATACAGACATTGTTGTGTCGAGTGTATAGACGTATTATATATAGGTACCTACACTTAGTAACTGACAGTCTTAATGATGCTAACGATACTTGGTAGAGCATTTTAAAATGCAAAACTGGGAGCTCCTTTATGAATTAGACACTAACAGGAGACTTAATTGCTCTTAAATAGCTGTATAGATTCTGTACTATTACAATAATTATGTACAAGTTTGAATTATGGCTGAGGTGTGACTGGGCTCGTAATTTAAAAATAAAGTATAGGCTTTTTCTAAAAATAATTACTTCTCCAAACAGAGACAGATCGCCGCTTTGCTGCCTTGGCACAAACTCCATGCCTTTCTAATGGTAATGTAGAGTTATATTATGGCTATGATTCAAAGTACGTAGGTACTATGTTGTATGCATGCTGAAAACAGTAACAGCTGACTTATTTCTGACTTTGGTCTATTTTCTATTATTACTAATTCCAATTGTCAGTGAATTGTGAACAAAATACTGACTAGGGAGTTCAGATATACGTAGCAACAAAAGCTTCATTTTCCTCATAAAGCTCGGGATTACCTAATTATTCTAGAAATATTACATCAATGGACTAACCCAGTCATAAAAGCAGAGTACTTTGTACGATTTCCACAAAGGGAAAGACACTTGAGTAGGTGGTGGGTTTAGGCCCATTACACTTTCATAGGTAGCTAACTATACAATGCTAAACATACATAAAAAGAAAAGGATTGGGAAATTTCTGGCTGAACAAACGACTTGTGTATACACAAAGTGTGCTTCTACGAAAAGCAAATGCCTACCTACCTACTTTTGTTTCATAACTTTTCTGCCGAGTCGATTCCTTCTCCTTTGTGTCGAAGGATTTCGGAGATTGCACTAGTCCACTGGGCTGAAAGTAAAACCTTGCAAAAATATATTTATGACTGCAGGGGTCTTTCCGTCAGCACTGACTGCTAAACAAGGACATTCTGATTTGATGTTGTGCAGTCTGCAGTTTTTATGACGGTAAATATCGTAATAGGAGAGGACGTGGAGACGATGCATTTGCTAAAACAAATAAAACCTCCCTTGTTTTATTTTGTTGTTAAATTAAATTTCAATGGAGAAGCATTTCATCCACATTCCAACCCATGCCAAACACATTTTATGTCTCTCTTAATGAAATTTTCGAGAATAACAAGAAAGATGTGAAAGAAAGAGTAATACAGAGTATTGAGATTGAGAATGTCATCAATTTGCTGTGAGCTCCTCGTCCTCTGAATCTTCTCTCATCCGGGTTTCAAATTTCACCAACAATCTACGCCCTTGGTTGCATCTAAGGTATCTCCTACCAT
Organism: Dicyrtoma fusca; assembly: GCA_034695205.1. Lineage (NCBI taxonomy): Eukaryota > Metazoa > Arthropoda > Collembola > Symphypleona > Dicyrtomidae > Dicyrtoma > Dicyrtoma fusca. The sequence goes on along the minus strand of JAQFZC010003685.1, from coordinate 1,731 downwards.
CTGCCTCTCTTTCCCTCTCTCTGCCTGTCTACCTGCACTGATGTTTCCCAGTTCCAAGGATTATCAGTATTTATTGCTCCTAAGTACGGTACGCACACCGTACAGTCATGTCATAACAATTACACTGCGCAGCCAATTGTTATAGTGCATAACCCAATTGGCGGGAGTGTTCTTTCCTATTATGGGGAAAGTTTTGCTATAAACTCTCGAACCTGCTTGATCGACTTTGAAATTGCCCAAAATCATGCTCTAAAGTATGACTGGCTTTACGAATATTTTTCTGACCGTGGGCAACGCAACGGCTACGGGCTACACAAGGCAAGGTCAAAGCAAAAACATTTACACTCGTTGAAATTTGAATAATGAATGGCTACGCCGTCGTCCCTTTATTGCTCGTTCATCATTTATCATTTTCTTAGGACCACTTTCCCCATAGTATAAAGCCCACCTTGGAGATATGAGTGAAGCATTGCACTGACTGCACTGTAGTGTAGTGCTTTTAGGGCGTAGAGGGTTATTCACTGAACTTTAGCTGGAAACTGTGATGAACTGTGATAGAGCACATGCTACACCAGTAAAGTAACCAACTCTAACGTGGAAACCCTTTGAAAGACAAAAAGTAGGCATCCACTCAAGTGTCAACTGTAGGGACCGCCCAACATCCGTATTCCTTCAAGTTCGCCGCTTGTCATTGCGATTGCCTGGCGTTGTGTATTCGCTGAAAGCTCCCAACTGTGCGAGATCAAGATGCACATGGGAATTGGGAAACGGTGGCCAGCAGTTCATACACAGAGAGAGAGAGAAAGACACGTGTGACTAATCGCCAAAGTCACTAGAGAATGCATTTAATGAACGACTGGCCATCTGATCCAGGTTGAGCGTGACCAAAGGAATGATGAGACGTAAGTCCAAACATTTCTGATGATAGGATCCTTCTTCATTAGCATTAGCAAGAACAAAGTTAAATCTCGTCTCAAGCAAAAATGGTCATTGATGGTGGAAAGACAAGGAAAGAAATGAAATGAACGCTCCTTTGCTGTGTCGAATGTCTGTACAGTATCAGTATACGTCTGCTGTCTGCCTGTCTGGGCCACCAGAGCCATTCCCTCTGCATTAATAATGATGATGGTACCAATAAATATTATGGTTCTAATCCTCGACTAATTGCAAGTACGTGTGTCCTTTCTTTTTTTAAATGTATACATCAATTTTACTTGTACACATGTACACTCCATGATCTATGTATTCGTGATCTGTGAGCGATTAGCTGTATGTATGTACATAGTTGACTCTACAAGGGATATTATGACTCTCTATATCAACACGGTAGCATCCCATTCGGCATCCACGGAGTAAAACAATTATTATTAAAAATCCTTTATGAGACTATACTGCGGTTGAAAAGGAAATGAAGAAAATGCGAAACGCAACGTATAAAAGTAAAATCCATATTATTATAGGTCTCATCTGTTTTCTTTCTTCGTCTTTTCTATCAGCCTAAGTGTGGTAAGAATAGGGAGGTATAGGTAGGTACATACTTTTTCCTCTGGGATCTGGTCCTCTCTCTCTCTAATCTTTTACGCTTCATTAAATTCGATCCGCAAATTGCCAACTTTTACATTCGTCCTCAGAATCTATATCTAGGAATTGCAATAAACTCATACTCTAACACTCCACAACGGATGAGCAAATATTGTACTGTGTACTAAATGGAGCAAGCATGCGCGAAAT
>JAQFZC010003684.1:0-18093 GCA_034695205.1 Dicyrtoma fusca | reverse complement strand
AGTATACACTTTTGCACTTTATTATTAATTCTAGCTATCATTAACTGATTGTTTTATAATCGTTTCCTGTAGTTAATTATTCTCACTTGCAATTGTGCTGATATTACAGTTTCCAAACTTAACTAAATTAATAATATTTCAAATACAAATCACAAACTTTTGCTTTTTCCTTTGAAAATCGAGTTTTGTTTAATAATTTTAGTAATTAAGTAGATGCGCCTCTTTTTTACTATTTTTTGGGTATAATTTATAGCGTTGCAGTACGATTTTTACACTAATTATAGGTATTAAATAATATTTGCTTCGGAGAGACCACAAATATGATGTTGCTTCTTCAAATGCTCAAGTGGCTCTCGTTGATGCCCTATTCACAGAGCTAACAGTACATTACTATCACTATCCCTAGCCCTAGCCTATAGGATAGCCCTAGTATTTTAGTAGCGCTACCCCTAGCCCTATCACAGTGCCAAAAGTACTCTACTAGCGCTAGCCCTAGCCCTATCACAGTGCCAAAAGTACTCCACTAGCGCTAGCCCTAGCCCTATCACAGAGGCAGCAGACAGCGCTATTGCTACCGCTAGCACTATGAAAGAGCTAACACAGTAATATCGTCACCAGTAGCTCTATAGAAAATAGGTGCCAAAAACATGGGGGCGACTATTTGAATTCATTTAAATAGGCAATACATTGCTTTAGAAATGTTTTAGACTTAATGAGACTAAGGGCGAAATGCTCCTAAGTGGTACAACGCCCATAGAAAGGGCAAACTTCTCAACGGGATTAAAAGTAAGGGCATATTGCCCCGCGAAGGCGTTTGGCTTCCTTGAGTTGTCGTTTTGCCCTTTGTTAGAGAGTTTTACCCCTTTAGGGGATTTTGCCCCTGGGACGAGGGGAAAATTGCATAAGCGACACAAAATCTCCCTTAAAAGGCAAAGCGTCCACTTGGGGGGAGGCAACTCACCCGTGCGGGTCAAAATGCCCTCAATAGAGGTTTAATCCAGGTTTTTGGCCCTGTTCGGGCTTGTTGCCCTTCTTGGAAGTTTTGCCTCTCTTTTTGGACGTTTTACGCAGCCATTGGCTGTATGCATCCTTAGGGCATTTTTTTTCTGTAGGGGCAATTGGCCCCTGGTACCATTATTTATAAAAATGTGTAATTTTTCGAAACCTTGTTCGATGTGTCAATTAACTTGAATTAATTGACCATTCAAGTCGAGGCAGGTAATGTCTTGCTGTAATCAATTCGTTACAATTTTAGTCATCTAATTTGTATGGCAATAATTCTGATGTGGACATTAGTAATAACGATGTTGTTTTTACCCCATAAACACTATTAAAACGTGGAGAGAGATTCTCAACTTGGCCGCGGCTGAGACAACATGTCGTTGCTCAGCTGCCAACTTTGATAAGAGATACATCTTATCTTATCTCGTGAACTTCACTGAACTGTTGCCTTGACGGACTTCTGGTATGCAGCTACTGCTTTGAGTTTCTGGAGTTTAGTGATTCTGGGAAGCTAATTTTCCTGGTGCTTTCATTGCGGATTTTTTTGTTGCTGTCGCTGACTCCCACCCTTTGCCCTATCCACGACGACAATTTGCAATAATAATCCTCTGCTACATCTACCACGACGACAACAAATTTTAGCCCACCACGACTACAATCATTTTTAATTCCCGAATTCAAGACGTCTTTATTCTTGGTTATCTGTGGTGTAGAAATATTTGTGTGAGTGGCTGGAAGTGTGGATTGCAACTATTGTGCTTTATTTTAAATGGCTGTTGACCGGTTACTTATATAATCATTTGATCTCTGATTTATGTAATATTTACCTACTAACTCTTATATTTAGAATAGATACTTGCTTTATATTGTACTCTATGTTATTTCATTACCTATTTACTTTGGCTGGCTTTGACATTATTCATCTGCGACTTTGTTTATTATTGCGCAGCAACGGTTTGAGTAGGATCTTGCCGGGTAGTGAGTGGGATTTGTATATCCTAGCTGAAAACCGATAGCAGCAATATCGAGAAGCTGGATCTAAAAGACGCTTAGTGTTTTGGTATTTTCTTGACTGTTGTCACAATACCAGCCAAATGTAAATTGTGTAGACTAAAGCTTGGTAGAAATGTGTCATTGCATTGTTGTTTGTAAATCTGCTTACCCTAGAGACAGTATGGAGCTAGAAGTTGCTTTAGAAGCAAATGCTAATCTTTAAAAATGTTCGTCTTGTACATTAAATATTATAGTTGGTACTTGCTCAGGCTGTAATGGAAATTTATATGCTGATGCTAGTGAGTTAAATAAATGCATGCATTGTTTATTTCCTGCTGATGTATCTACTTTACCTCAAGTTAAAATTGTACAGCTTGGCACTGACAAGCCAGCTATTAATATCGCTAATTATGCTGATGCTAGTAGTTTCACTGTGCTAATTTTTACTTAAATATTATTGGTCTAAATACGGCTAAACTTGAGAGCCTAATAGTATTAATGAAGAGTAAGAAGGCAGATATAGTCTGCATCACAGAAACAAAACTAAATGCTTGTGCCCCTTGTGGTCTATTTAACATTCCAGGTTACAACTCATTTCGGCTAGATAGGTTAGACGGTCGTGCTGGAGGTGGTATAGCCGTGTATATGAGAAACTCTCTAGTTTGTTCCTATTACCGTAGGCAGTAAAGCATTTGATGGAATTGAGTACTGTGCTATAAAAGTTTTTGTTCCCAACCTAAAGTCTATTATTATATGTACAATCTATAAACCTCCAAATGTAGACAAAACGTTATTTACAGAGGTTTGTGATTACTTTGTTTCTTGTCTGTCTGAACTTAAGTTTGAATTTGTTATTGTTGAAAATTTAAATATTGACTTAAGTCTTAAGGATGTACAAGTTAGAAAACTACTTGGTATTGCTACTGTGTTTGGCGTAAAACCAGTTAATCACTGAAAATACTAGTAACATTTACTACGGCTTAATTGATTGACCATGTGTATGTATTGAGGACAGACTATTACTTAAAACATGGTATTGTGATTACTTCTATTTCGGACCACTATGCTGTCTTTGTTACTAGAACCAAGTCAATTAAAAGCATATCCCCAGATTGATATAAATCCGTTATTATAGGAACACGGATTGTGATATGGTAAGAAATGACTTAAGTTGCTTTCCATTTTCTGTTATGGGTATTTTTACTAATGCGGATGATATCTGACATTATTTTGTATGTTCTGTCAACAGAATTTTGAAAAGGCATGCGCCTATTTTGACTTAGAGGGCGAGTACTCGTCCAAAACATTTTCTTACAGCAGATTTAAGACGTAAAATGCATGTACGGGACAAGTTAAAAGCTAAGTCTGTTGCTAGCAAAGATAGCAAAGTGTGGTCACAGTATACTGAACTTCGTAATGAGATAAATAATGAAGTCAGTTATGCCAAGTATCAATGTAGTTTGAAGCAACTGTCAAATGATCCTACGTCTCCTAATATATGGACAAGCTTGAAGGGAACCTTAAGTCAAGGGGGCAGATCCCTGCACTGGTGGTTAACTCTACTAGTTTTACCAGTTCAGCAGAAATTGCTAGCGAATTAGCCAAGGCATTTGTGGTTCCTTCTTTTGGTAGCAGTAACCTTGATATGTTATTCAACACAATTGAAAATGTTGGGCCTCCTAAATTATTTTCAGAAGATGTCAAAGTTGCTTTTAAGCGGGTCAAGAAAAACATCTCTGATCCCAATCTATTGTCTTTTAAGCTCTTTTCGAACTGTATTGAAGTTTTAGCGTTACAATTGGCATTAATGTTTGCTCAATTCTTGATGTTATGCTCGTATCCTTCTAAACTAAAATGTGCAATTGTAACTCCACTATACAAAGGCAAAGGCTCGCGTTTTAGATGCCTTATACTACCGTCCCATTTCTAATTTGCTGCTTATTGATAAGCTATTTGAGCAGATGCTACACAGCAGACTTTAGTATAAAGCTTGACGATCATTAACACGGCTTCCGTCGTGGTCGATCCTGCTTGTCTGCGGTGTTTATTCTCGTTCAAAAATGGTTTGAGTACATTGATATGCGTTGTGATAAAGTCATAGCTGTTTTTGTGGATTAACAAAAGACTTTTGGTTCTGTTAACCATGAAAAATTACTATGCAAGTTAAGAGACAACTTTAATATTAATGGTCATTTGCTAAAACTTACTACTGACTATCTTAGAGACAGGTCCTTTAAGGTTAAAATTGGTCATTATTTAAGTGATAGTTATGATTTGTCAGTGGGGGTGCCACAGGGAAGTTTCCTAGGCCCGCGTTTGTTTATAATGTATATAGATAGAATGTCTGGGGATGTTTTAAACGGAGTTCATTATTTACTGTATGCTGATGACCTGGTGCTATATTGTCACTACTCCAACCTTAAACTGATGTTGCAAATGATGCAAGATTGCATTGCTAGCGTGAATACGTGGTTTAATGATAATCGTTTAAATATAAGTACGTCTAAAACTAAGTACATGGTGATACATAAAGCCCGTGACACCAAATTGCTGGATATTGAAGATATTTATTTAAAATGTATTGGTAATAACATAGAGCGTGTGTATACATTTAAGTAGCTTGGTATAATTGTGGATTGTAACCTTAATTTTAATTATCACTATACTTATGTGTCTAACAGAATGTTTTCTGCGTTTGGTGCTCTCAATAGGTTAAATTTGGACTTTATAACTTCGTTAGTATGGTTAAATGCATACATACTAACAGTGGTAGATTATTGTCCTCTGATATGAGAAGCAAGGGGAGAAACTAATTTACGATGTCTCCAAAGGAGATTGAATAGGATAATTATGTTTTTTTCTAGTGAAAAGAGTGGAGTGGTAGACAAGAGTAGTTTACTCGAGAGTAAGTTAGTTATCTGTACCTGAGAAAATATCGTATTATTCTTTGACATTTGTATTGCTTGTAAGTTTGGAACATGTATAGTTGACTTGAATAAACGTGCGGCAAACAAGGTCTAGTGTACTATGTCTGCTTGAACATAAGTTTAAATTTAAGACCGAACTGTATAAAAAGTCACCTGTATTAAGAGTAGTTAAATTATGGAATGCTCTACTTGAATATATTAAGGATCAGGCTAAATTATGTGGTTTTAAAAGTGCGCTGTCTGATTGGTATGTACGAAACAGGGTTCCAAATGTGTATAATATGTATCATCCAACTTAAAAAGTGTAGTGACCTCTGTCTGATTGTAATTGGGTTTTTCTGGATGTTTTGTGTGTTCCTCAATTTGAATTGTATCTTTGTATTAGCAATTTAATGATTTTGTAGTTTGTAGGTCCGTCATTAGATATCAATGACGGACGTGTTGAATGACTCGACAATAAAGCTAAACTGAAACAGAGTTTATAATTACTTTGAACTCACGAAAGACTTATTTGCTTGTTAAGTTGTGATTGTTGTGCAGACTGCGAGCATACGATATAAGACTTAATTACAAATTAATTCGATTAATAAGGAAATGAGAAATCACAGATTGACTTCCTCTGCTATTCTATTTCTACTTTTCAGCAACTAACACAGTTCACATTCCTTGCCAAATACACTTTTTGCCTGTCCTTGACTATGTTAAAGGCACATTTTATACTTGGAGGCTCTCCATAAATGACGTTTGCATACGAAAGAAGGTAGGGGAACAGAGCTTTCATTTAAGCTAATGTTAAAAAAAGCAAACGTTTTGGGGATTGGTAGAAAACTCCTGAAAATGCAAGTGTTATTTATGGACAGCCCCATCTAGAATGGAAGTCTTGGACATCACTCTAAAAACTCTGCGAATGCGGCAGCACGTAATCTCGGGTTTGGGACAATGAGTCCTCATCCGACCATAGGTACATAAGATTTACTGCAAACTGCTCCAAACACCCCCCTATTAGAATAAGACGAATTCGTAATACAGATTAGAACCTTTTTAAGTCACTTGTTGAAGAAAAACTGAGAGGTGATAAGACTAGCAATAACCTCACACCAGATGGGTTGAGGGCAAAGGCTACATTCATTTCCTCTACTCTTCATTCATGCTGGCAGAAAGCCAATGTCCAATTAAGACTATCACGTGGAAAAGCAAAGCTGTTTGTTGGAGGAACCCCGAGTTAACTGTCCTCCGCAAGGAGTGCTTACGGCTCCTACGTAACTGTAGTCCTCCTTCGGGGCGTGACCCAGCAAAGTGGGAATCGTACGTTAACTGCAGGAATAAATACAACTCCGAACTTTGAAAAGCCAAGCAAACTTCCTGGCACGACTACTGTGGAGAAATCGACAGTCTTCTAGCAGTTGCACGGGTTCAAAAAGTGCTTTGCAAAGAACGATCTAAACAACGTGCACTCATGTCCAACTCTGGAGCGAACTCTGTCACCCAGGATGATTGTGAAACATTAGACGTCCTACTTGCTCACCACTTTCCGTGTGATGCTGAGCGCTGTCCAACCAGCTCCGACCACTCGCTCGTTAATGTGCAAGAGTTAGAGGACATAGTTACTTCAGATAAGATAAGATGGGCAATCTATAGCTTTAAGTTATACAAAGCACCTGGTCCAGATGGGCTTGCTACGGCTGTCTTACAGCACAGCCTGCCCTTCATGACGGATCACTTACTTTTTCTGTTTGCAGATTAGCTTCACTCCACATATCTGGCGTCAAGCCAAAGTAATTTTACTACCAAAACCGGGAAAGGGAAACTATAGAATTGCTGGCTCTTTGAGACCAATTTCATTGTCCTCATTCCTGATTAAAACTATTGAAAGGTTAGTAAATTGGCACATTAGAACTCCCAGGCTAAAAGCTATGTTGCGCTCTAATAATAAATTTGCATATTTAAGAGGGGTATCAACCGAAGCTGCTCTACCTAGGCTAGTCACACGTTGAAAAAGCTTTGCAAAATGGCGAAACGGCCCTTGGTGTCTTCGCAGACATTATAGGCGCGTTCAACAACCTCAAATTCAATGCGGTCAGTGCGGCCATGGAACGCTTTAGGATTGATCCGGCTCTTGCAAGCTGGATAAATCACATGCTACAGAACCGCATTGTACTATCTGAACTTCGAGGCAAAACAAGTAACAGGAGTGTAATAGAGAGGAAGCCCACAAGACGGTGTTCTTTCACCACTCTTGTGGAATTTAGTAATGGATGAGTTGCTGAGTTCCCTTAAAGTCAAAGTCCCATCACTGCTATCACAAGGCTACGCAGATGACGCTGCAATAGTGCAAACAGGTAAAGATTACAGTACCCTTGTAGACCGGATTCGCGAGGGCCTTCAGGTCATCGACTCCTGGTGCAACAACAAGGGACTGAGATCAAAACCTGACAAAACAGCGGTAATTGATTTTACCAGAAATACACGGTTTAAAGGGAAACTGGTATCATTTCGTGGGATGATGCTAGAAAAATCAAACAGTCACATACTTAGGTTTGAAACTAGACAGTAGGATCTCATGGAAACATCACTGCTCAATCACTGCTAACAAAGTATCGATGACCCTTGCTCGATGCAAACAAGCAGTTGGCAAAACGTGGGGCTCACAACCTAAGGTTACAGCGTGGATTTACACATCAATGGTTAGGCCCATATTGGACTATGCGGTTGTTGTTTGGAATCCAGCTCTAAGAAACCAAACGATTGTTAAGTCCCCCGCAAAAATTCAAAGGCAAGCTTGCATTACAACCTCTGGAGCCTGCCAAATTACATCTACCTCCGCGGTCGAGTGTCTGATTGGGCTGACTCCTCTAGAACTTCATCTACAAGGAAATACAGTCCGTACAATGCACCGGCTACAAGGTAGGGGGCTCTGGCATGGTAATCCCCAACTTCTAGACTACCGTAGTCATACAAGGCTGTGAGAGAACTGGGCCTCGAAAGAATTCACCCTCGTACAGCCGTCTGACAATATGATCCTGACTCCTAAAGAATGTAAAAATTACTTAGTAACTACTTTAAAGAGGAAAGATTGGAAGACAGAACTATCGGAGCTGGCACGTGATGTAGTCTTCTACACGGATGGTTCTAGAAATGGAACACTCTCAGGTGGCGGGGTGCACATAGAGCGGCAAAACGGTAGTATCAGTGAAACACTTCACTCTTCTTCTCTTTTCCTTGGTACCCACGCCACTGTGTTCCAATGTGAAATCTACGCAATGTTACACTTAGCTAAATCGCTGGCGGGTAAGCTGCAAAATTGTACGATTAGTATTTACAGCAATAGCCTTAGCTCACTTCCTGCATTGGCAAAAGACTCAACCTCCTCTAATCTGGTGCTTGAGTGTCACAATAGTCTGAACTTACTTGCCTTAAGCAATAAAGTTCGGCTGTTTTGGATACCCAGCCACTCAGGTTATCGTGGAAATAATGAAGCTGATCAGCTGGCAAAGGCATCTTATTCTGACCCAGAAGCGCGAGCACATCTTGCTCACTTAATCCCTGTAGCTTCCTCAGTGGTCAACAAGTCCGTAAGGCACACACAATGAGGTGGCTACAAATCACATCTTGCGCGCAATCAAAGAGATGGATTTCCACACCCTGTTGTGGTAATCGCTCTCTTTTGCGCTACTCGCGCATACATATCAAGTGGGTGGTCGAAGTGTACACTGGTCACGGTAGATTCCGGGCACATATGCACAGAATGAGGTTGAGCAAGTCACCTATCTGCCAATTTTGTGAGCAGGTAGCAGAGACCGCATACCACTTTCTGGCAGAATGCCCGAGGTTTATTATGGAGAGAAACGTGAAACTGGGTGCTTGCATCCTTACCGTGGACTCCTTACTAACGGCTCGTTCAAGTGACCTGTTGTCTTACATCATGGCAACAGGTCAATTTGTAAGCAGCCAAAATTAAAGCTATTTAGTTAAGGGTAGTCTGCAATAGAACTTTTGATGGTCTGATCTGCATTTCGCGAACCATGTGTTCTGGAAATCCCTTTAATTAAATACATACATACACATATGGACAGCCCCTTACGACGTGACGGCACTTTTTTGGCTAGGTCTGTTCAACCATAACTCTAAACAGAGTACGGCTGACTGCTATCTTTATTCGTTTCTTCATTATTTCACAACATGAAAATATGTACTGCAAACTATCGCTATTTGCTACTAGAACTAGAAATCCTTTTACAGAACATAATACTAGGTCTTTTGAGGTGTATAACTAACGTTGGTCACAGTAAACTAGCACTAGCCTTATCACACAGCTAACGCTACGGCACTAGTGTACCCCTTACCCTATCACACAAGCTACAGCACGGCACTAGCGCTAGCCTTAGCCCTAACACACATGTTACACTAGTGCACTAACGCTACCCCTAGCCCTAGCATTATACTAGAGCTAACAGGACGGCACTAGCGCTACCCCAAGCCCTGTTCGTCTAGGGCAATTCCGACATCACTGTTGCAGTCTTTAGAGTCCTTGACCCCCGTAAAATGTATTTCGCTAGTATATGTGACTAAGTAGATGAATTAAATAAATCGTGAAATTAAAACCAAAATGTTGAATGTATCATATGTTTAATTTGATAAATAAATAATTAACAAATAATTAGATTAGTATTGACACAAAGAAATTTTGTTTATAATGAGGAGCCTGACCAAGCGTCAGAACTGTGTACAAGATTTTATAGAAGTGGCCGACGGGCCGAGGGTTGCGATTACTTAAATAGACAAAAAATACAAATACGTCACTGACTAAAATTAGTGCCTAAAACACCCTTCATTTTGAGTTCACATGAACAAAGGAACTGGAGCTACTAATAAAGAACACTTGTAATTTTCTATAAATAATTATTCACCAAATAACAAGTTGTACCTACATAATACACTTAAGAATAACTAAAAGAAATAGGATTTAACTATCAACTACGACGAGACTTAATTTAGGCACTAACACAAAGTTGAACAGTCGAAGGTTGAATTTCTCCACTCATCCTAGCGCGCGATTTAGTAATTTGATTACAATGGGAAGTATCCAAAATATAATAAAACTATGAGGCCTTTGTTGAGGGATTGGAGAAAAGGTCAATATTTGACCTCGCATAACTAGTGACTTTGGACTACTAATGACTTAGAAATTTTACCCAAGCTTCCTCGCTATATAGAAAATCACTGACATCAGAACCCATCAATGTTCACGCTATAGTTTCCTTTTTATAAATATTTGAAAATACTATAAATTCTGCATTTACCGGATCGATTGAGAAAAAGTCAATGGTTAACCTTGCATAACTAATGCCATCCTCATCTGGGGAACATTACACTACTCTTATTTAACAGAGCCAACTCTCACCTTTAATTAGATATATGAATAAAAATCAAATTGACCAAATTTCCATAAACCTTTTATATGTTAAAGCATAATCTTGTATATCTGGGAATCGTAGGCTATTTAACGAAGGAGCTTCACCATGCATAACAAGCAGTAAACTGAACAGCTAGTATGAATTAATGCAAACTAATAAAGTCTTTACTCCTGACAACTTGGTTTCACTGAGATGTGTCCTTCAATAGAAGAGAAATTCCTACACACTTAAATTCATACAGCCAAAATTAATTTAAATTAATTTAAAATTACAAAATCGTCAGCACTTCTTGCTGACCTAACCCACAGACAATTGTTCGGCACTTTTCAATTACTTAATATTATTTCCTCATTGTGCAGTTTATCGGGCATTGCCTATTATACACATTTGACAAAATTGTAGTCGATCTTTACGTACATTTAAAATTTAGTAGTTTTAATGAGAATTTAAATATATCTTGGACTAGTTTCACAATAAACATTCCGGATCAAACCATTCGGCATGTTTGTACTTTGCTTATGGCCTTATGTACCTGATCATGCCAGCTTGTGTAGCTGCGGATTTATTTGTTTTCACAATGTTATTATTTTCTGCTTCTACAGATTGAAGTTAGAGAGTCGAGTTTTTGAACGCTTTACAATATACATCAGGCATCCAGGTAAGTTTTGATTTTACTTCAGTAGACGTGGGAGGAATTATAATGGTTTTTGATTATAATGACAGTTTACAAGGAAAGGATATCGAATCAGGGATGTATAGTATGGCAGTATCTTTAATTGAGAAAATGCAGTCACAGTTACACCATACTTGGTTAATGGCACTTTTTTCATTAGTATTTAAGAAAGTACAGTTAGTGTCAGCAGTTGTCATATTATCAAATTGATTTAAATGGCCAATGCGAGCATTAAAGTCTCCACCAATCATTATTTTAAAACTGTGAAATCGTTGTAGAATATCAGTGAGTAAATATTCTAGCCTTACTAACAGATAAGCATTTCCTGTCAAGGGAATGTATGCGCATCCAACAATTTAATGTTCATTTAACTGCACACTTTTAATTCAATGTCGATAAAGTACGGTCCATTGATATATATTTGATTTGGAATGAAAGATGATTTATTTACTAGAGCACAGACCCCACCACTTGCTCTGCCTACTTTGGATTGTCTTATTGCTGGACTGTGTATCACGTCAAAGTTGCTCAATTGATTACCGTAAAAACATAAATTTTGAGTAGAACACCATGTTTCATATATACATACAACGTCTTATTAATAAATTATACGCGAATATATCGAGCGACAAGAAAGTCCGTAATCCGTTTACATTACAAAATACAAAGTTGGATTCCTAAGAGATAGGATGCCCTGAACTTTAATTTTGGTTTTAATGAGATCCTGCTGTGTGCACTGGCAAAGTCCGTGGTCTAAAGCCCGGTATCAAGCCTTATTTAAAGAGCTCTGCGCCATCCGATATAAAAAACGTAACTTTCAAATTTTTATCCGTTTTGATCAGGAACTTTGCAGACTACAAGAAAGCAGTAGATTTGCTCGCTTCGTTGATACTTTTTATTTTCATGAGCAGGTGCGACTTTGTTTTCCTCTGGTCGAAGAAAGGTCGTCTTTAATTCAATAAGAGCGGTGTTGAGGAGTTGTGAGCTACGGTCGCGATTTTTGTTGGCTTCGTTAACTAAATCAAATGTACAGATAACTTTAGATGTCTGGGAGATTTTATGTTTTGGCAAAGCTCGACATTTAAAAGCCTGGAAAGTTCCGATTTAAAGTTCTAATGTTTCACTTAGGAAGGATCGCACTGTTTCTTCGATGACAGTTTCCAGAGTTGGCATGAAGCTCATTTAATCCCGAGGTGATTACATTTGACTTTCTGTGACTTTCCTGAAGGGACACGATTTCGGAACGCGGTAGTAGCTCGGCTTTCAGCCTATTTTGTGCCGTGTTACTTTCAAGTTTTTATTTTTCGAGGGCAAGGATTCTGGTGTTCAGGGAATCCACTGATTCTTGTAGTGCTATGATATCTGACTTAATTTCTTTATTTTCGTTGCGAAGGCCTCGAGTAATATCTGTGTGATTCTTGTTGATGGTAGACTGGAGAGTAGTGACCAGGGTTTGAATTGCATCCACTTCTTTTCCCATTTTGACTGGAGCTTTGGCCTTCAGCTTTCAAGATAAAAGTAAACGAGTGCCGGATAATTAGTAAGTAAGTAATTAATTATTATAATTTTTTATAATTTTTATAATTAATTAGTAAGTAATTTGATAATTTTAGGATTTGAAGAATTGACTTGTCTGGGTTTAAGCCCTTGAGCTAGCTCAAACTTTTGGTTTACCAAAATCTACTGTGAAGTGCCTCACCTGCTAGTCACAGACCGATGGAATCAATAGACAGTGTAGGAGAATGATCTATTCAAATTAAATATTAATGGTCCTTAGAAATTAAGAACCTAACTAGTGTGAATGACAGTATGCCAATATGATGCGAGTTAGTAGAAGGGGAAAACATTTCTGGAAAAAAATCAATAATTTGAAATAAAAATAAAAATTTTGTAATAAGATAGAAAAACATGTTCTAATTTTGAGTGCTCGCACCAATCCCACTTTTCATTCACTTATTTAAATAGAAGTACTTTTTATAACCTACCTACTCAAAATGAACTGTACTAAACTGATGCTGACTGACAAATTAAATGCTAATAAACTAATAGTTCATTCATAGTTCACTAATAGTTACTAAATCACAAAGGAAGTGGAATTGAAGATGAAACTTAAATAGAGAAAAGCAATGGCGCAGATTCGGGACAGAGAATAATTCTGATTCTTTCAGACAGAGTCTCGAATGCCCAGCCACACCTCGCCTTGCTTCTTCCTAGGCTCGATCCTGGCCGTTTATCTCTCCTCTCGATTTCTTATCAAGCAGTTACTTCGTCTCGAATCTGTTCCATTTTACTTCGCTTCTCCCCACACAAAACGTCCCACCGACGTCCAGTTTTTTCCGGTTTGATTTTACCTCTCTTGGTCTCTTCCATTCCATTTGGACTCTTAAGGTCCCTCTTCCCTCCGCAAGATGGAGGGAATGGGCTATATTAGGGATCTGGACTTTACACATGTTTAGAAAAGGGAAAACAAGCTTCTGCTGGAGCCCGAAGATAAGCATTACATCGGATCTAGTGTAAAGCCTCAGTTCTCGATAAACAGATTCTCCTGCTTAGTTAACCAAATAAATAATGAAACAAAGCCAAAAATGCGTATACAGTAAAACTTCCACTAACTCCCCGGGGAATTAGCGCAAATTTCAACTCTCAGACCCGAGAATTATTAGAGGCGGGGAGTTATTTAAAAATGAACATGTAGATTAGTAATTCAGTATGTGCTACATTCCCCTACTTACTCTTGGAGTTCTTCTTGCGCACTGTAGAAAGTGCTCCGTACACTACCGTTATTGTAGAATATGCACTTTTGAAATGCTTCTAATAATATACCGAGGAAGTATTAGAGGCGTGGAATTGTTTCTAATTTTTGGATTTTGACCCGGGAGTTATTAGAGCACGGGGAGTTATTACTGTATTTATCATTTATATCTCCTTAATTAATTCCCCTCATGCAGCTGTGCATAGCCGCTAGTTAGATTTCATTGGATAAGCCTCAGAGAGTTAATACACGTTGCCTATTTTGTAGAGGGCAAATACTCACATGGTTGACAACCAGTGAAATCATGGATTCGCCAGAATGAGGGATGGAGGGATCAACGTGAAGGAGTTATATTAAAATATGCTGCCATTAAGATATGCAAGAGAGGAGATAAAGAAGGGAGAACCGTGTTCGGGGGAAGATGTAGGCTCATCCAGGAGAGGATGCAGTGCAAAAAATGTCGATCCAAGAACAAGTGTGGAGATAGTGCTGTGTGAAAGAATTTCGAGGCATCGTTGACAAACACAGTTAGCGCGGAAAGTAACACGGCGGAATCCCGCATTTAACAGCAATGCATAAGTGCTTTGGTCCACTTCCCTGCAGGTTGGTACCACCAACCAGTACAGGTTGGTCTGGCGGTTAACCAGTTTGTCTAGTCCTTCTGGTTAAGCAGCAGCCAAGCTCATTCTGAAATGGATCCATGGGTGACCTGTGCCCGGTAATCCTGCAAGGCTCTGTTGCACGTACGTTGCAGGTCTTGGAGTTCTCTTCTCTAAGCTTTCTAGAGTTCTCTTTTCTAGAAAAAGTGGACAACTGACTAATGTTACTGATGGAATGGCTAAGTGCTAAATCGGTCTAAATAACATTAAAGTTCACATCAAATCAGGGTGGTGTAATCACTGTCATGAAAACTGGGGCGCAAGAAAGGCCGAACCAACGCAGCGGCACGATGCTGAGAGAGGAGGGCCGCCAAAGGCGATAATTAATTATGTAATTATACTTGTGTAAAAGACTGTTGGAAACCCGCGCCATAGGATCTGATTAACGGTAATATATATTGTGATGATATATACAGTGAATGACAACAAATGCATCCCTCACCGGAGTGGGCTGAGCTGGCAGTCTCATAAATGTATAATATTGTTGTTGTAATCGACTTCTCGCTTTGTTTTCGTTGGTATTTATTTGGCGCATTTTAACGCAGAAAAGAAAGGGTAAAGTAGCTAAGGAGGGACAGTGCAAAGATCAGATTTTCCACCACCGCCTATACAGACTATACACGGAGGTGGACGGCACTGAAAGAACCAGAGCCATAGATGGCCGACCTCAATGAGGGGAGGGCAATCCTCAGCCCAAAAACGAGGCCGTTAGTGACCTCCCCTCTTGAGGTGAGGCCGAGGGCACAAATTATTTTTCAGTCTGAGGGGAGGGGAGGCCGAGGCCACGCGTATGCTCGCTTGCCCTCAGTAAAAATTTAAAATACAAAGGTTGGCGGGCCTCGTTTTGGTCTAATTGAGGGCGCCCTCAGCCGGAAAAGTGGGCTCAAGTGCCCTCCACTCAATGAGGGGAGGTCGAGGTCGCAAAATTTAAATCAGTTTGAGGGGAGGGGAGGTTGAGGGAAAAATTCCATGTCAATTTGAGGGTAAGGGAGGTGGAGGGCAAGTCAAATGGCCAGAGCTAAAGCTGCGATAAGTAAAAGTAGTTAAAGTCATGGCGAGGAATTGGTTAATAGGAATGGCAATGAGGGAGCAGTTGTTGTATTTACGACGCTTGGTGTAGTGAGTAGTGAATTGTGTAGGAAATTTTCATTGGAAGTATTTGCGGATTGATCAAGATTTTCGTCACAAAAATAGGCAAGGGATATGGACGAAAAGAATGGAAAGACGGGTCCAAAAGTTTTGATTTTGGTATTATATCTTGGTCGAGACGAATCCATGTAAAGGGACTGCATTTGAAAAATGTTGAGTTTACTGCTTGATATAGTTATATCTGTAACCTCGACCAAATGAGGTCAACATTTTTCAAGAACATTGTAACTAAAGAATCAAATTAAAAATTGTAAATCTACAGGCCCAAACTAAAAGCGTTGAATCGACGGACAATAATATCTACATTTCAAGCTATTTCAGATACCGTAATTTTGCGTGCCTGTAGACCGACTTTTTAGAGGTCTGTAATATCAAAATCCTAAACCACAGTATGTGTTATTAACATTTTCGCATATGCCGTAGTCCTGTGAAACGAAACCTGTTGTAGAAAGAACGGTAGAAATCATGTAAGAAAATGATTATTAGGTAGGATGGATAAAGCGCGTTAAGCTTTTCGTTTGTTATATTTTAGTGTCCATTTACTGTCTAATTGGCATTATTACATGGTCCTTGTCTACACCAAAAGACATCATCAGCTTCTTGTTTGCAATGCTCTTTTTCTCACAATTTTTGACTTTAAACGGCTTTTGGCATAATATTTTGACATGCATTATGTTATTAAAAACATAATACGTAAAAAAGCGAAGCATTCGCAGAACTGTGACTAATTTTAGTTGAATATTTGTCAGGTAATCAGGTAATAAACGATTGCGAACAAATCGTTCATAGAATTATCTTAGATCTTATATGTTATCTTTCATTTTTCAAAAATTGCCAGCAATTAATCCACGGTGTTTTTAAACGAAACCAAGCATAGCCTACAGCCGCTCGATGTGTCAAGTTGACACCGTGTGTAAAGCAGGCAGGTCGTTCTAGCGCTTGTACATATTTTAACTGAAAAATTCAAAATCATTGAGAACTCATCATGTACGCCATGAAACCTATGCGCCATGGCCATATTGTAAAAGCGTCTACAGCGTACTCTGCTTGTTTCTGATGTGTTCCCAATAAGTCTTGTACGCATTTGCATTTTGAATGATGCATAATGTTTTAGCAGAATGTGCTGTAAAAAAGGTAGAAAACTCGTTGTTGATTTGACTGCGTTATACAAAAGAATTTTAATTGATAACAGATGATGGGAACCTTTGATTTGAGATTTGAATAGATTACGTGTCTAAGTACAGGAGAGATGCTGTTGGACTTAATTGGCGTCGTCGCCACATCCGGAAGATGAAGTGCCTCTCGCCTTGCATGCATAACGATTGTGTTGGAGGCCGGAACGTCGGGCGTTGCAGTCGCCGAGAGCTCCGAAGGCGGCCATGGCGTTGGCTGGGGGAGATGAAGAAAGGACTGGCGACGGACGTTTGTGAATTGTTGTGGAGAAGCAGGGCGGATCCTCGGGTCGCTGGCCGGGGAGACGCGGGTAGGGTGGGAAGTAGTAAGGCTTGAGTAGGAAGCCGTTTCTCTGGTGGGGCGGAGGTGCGTAGGGGGTCCATGTATAGGGGTGACGATGTGGGGCGAGGGGAGCGGTTGCAGTAGTGTCCGTTCGATAGTTCTGGGGACCCAGTTGTGAGGGTTGTATGGCTGTTGCTGGTGAGCAAGTGGTTTTAAAGACTTCTTCTGATTTGGTGAGTTTGCCGGAAGGCGTGACGCAGGGGAGGTGATGGACTGGAGGACATTCACCGGCGGAAAGGTGGGAGGAGATTCCCGTGGGCTTCCCCTTGGAGTTGGAGTGGGATGGGATGGACGTCTGCGCTGTCTGCGAGCAACGACGTGTTGTGGGGCCCAGGTTTTCGATGGACATGGGCAGCCGCGAGGAATTTCCTATATGGAAGAACAAAATCCGTTAGTTTACGTTTAGGGCTCCCATGTTCTTCCAACTTACACTCAGCATCTTATGAACGGCACCCTTCCTTTACCAAGTTTAGCAGCTTGCCAGATTCCTCTCATTCTGACAGCGTACAGCCGACTAAAACTAATTGGTTCACTGTCGCCGGAAGGACATGGCCAGGTGTCGTTATTTCAACAGTTTCGGCTATCCTGCCACTAAAGAATTACTAGTTTTTGAAGTGGTATATATATTGGAAGTACATAAATCAAAGTATATTATTCCAACAGGTTCATTAAGAATTGGAATTGCATTTTGATTTAAAGCACGCCTAAACTTTTCGCGCCAATTTTGCTTCCATTTATTTATTATTGGAAACTTTTTTATTTTTTTATTTTTTTTATTAACTTTATTAAGGTATCAGGTAGTACAGTGCAAGGAATTGTTTTCCAACAACGGATACCAATTATCATATGTAATGAGAGATATTCCAAATACAGTCAGAAAGATAAATCGGTCAAATTACAAAAAAAATCAGTCCAGTGCTATACATACTATAGAGTTTCGCACTGTGTCTCGTAGAGCACGGATGTGCGTTATTGCTGTCTCTCTCGATTTTTGGTGTTGAGACGAATT
>JAQFZC010003683.1:0-18095 GCA_034695205.1 Dicyrtoma fusca | reverse complement strand
TTGCTAATTTAAATTAGATTAAGAGGTTAGAATGAGATCTTCATCTCATCCCCCGATTATTAAAGTAATTGTAATTAAGGAGAGCGAATTAGAAGCAGAGCTACGTGGAGATGGGAGATCATTTAACTAACTAAAACATGCAACGTCACAATACCTCCAAACGTTGGCGCTGCTCTGGACTTGCCTACTTCCAGGTTTTAAAGAGAAGCCACGTTTGCTTCCCAGTTTAAATATCGTTGTTTTGTCTCTGAGTAATTAGTTCCCCTCCAAAGCAGTCTGCATAGTCGTCAATCATCGCCCCATAAACCATTACACTATAGTTGGCTTCACGCACTTGGCTCTCTAATCCCAAGTCACGCACTCCGTTCTAAAAGATCAGCAGATGAATGTAAGTAATGCTCAAAGATCTTTCAAAGGTTATGTATGGCATAGTAATCTTAATCTCAAACTAACTATTAACATGGCGAATATAATAGTAAGGCTTGGAAAAACCGTGAAATAAAAAGTACTTTTGATGCATGCCAGGCTTTCCAGCGTTCTGCAAAAAAACCAGAAAAACAACACATGAATCTTTAATGTCAGGATACAAATAGGAAATCACTTGTTGAGTTACTTCACGGTGGACCAGAGAGCCAAAAACAGGTAGGTGACCGAATTGCACGAAAATTATAAATTGTGTGGATAATACCAAAAGTAACATATTAGCGTTTTTGTTTTATGGAAAAACTCCCGGGTATACTAGTTATTGGGCAACCGGGTATTACCGCGGAATCGCCTCTCACGCCGTCCTTTATGAACCGAGTTTGATCTAGTTTTTTTTAAAAGATGCGCAACACATGTCCCTACAACAGCTTTTTTGGGCATTTGAATATTTTTAAAAACAGTTTCAAAATTTTGAAAAAAATACTAACTTTTACAAAAACCAACCGATTTTGATCTAGTTTTTTTTAAAAGATGCGCAACACATGTCCCTACAACAGCATGTTTGGGCATTTGAAAATTTTGAAAAACAGTTTCAAAATTTTGAAAAAAATACTAACTTTTAAAATTTTCAAATGCCCAAAAAAGCTGTTGTAGAGACATGTGTTGCGCATCTTTTAAAAAAAACTAGATCAAAATCGGTTCATAAATGACGGCGTGAGAGGCGATTCCGCGGTAATACCCGGTTGCCCAATAACTAGTATACCCGGGAGTTTTTCCATAAAACAAAAACGCTAATATGTTACTTTTGGTATTATCCACACAATTTATAATTTTCGTGCAATTCGGTCACCTACCTGTTTTTGGCTCTCTAGTCCACCGTGAATTAACTCTGTTGTTATATCAAAATATACTCTTACGTCCGTACCACAGAAAACATATTGATCATTTTCATCTCATTTTCAGCCACTTGCGTGACCAGCACACCATCGTAGACTGAATTTAATAAATGCGGGTAGTATTCCTAGTCACCAAAGTACTTGTTAAGGAGAACGTTGCCCCCTTGGGTCATCATGGCCGAGTCATTCACAGCCCCCAAGGCAATGTGTGGAAGAGAATTCCAGGGGGGAAGGCCGTTTCGCTTTTGGTGATCATCCATGATGTCGTCAATCATATAAAGTGGTCTAATGACCTGTTTTTAACAAACCGCACTCATGACTAAAAGAGACCCCATAAAATTTGTTTACAACGTTCAGATAAAAACTGGGGTATTTTGTACCAGCTCAAGGCACCAGGCCAATTGATGCGCACGTCTCAAACGCTCTTGCTCGTCTTGCTCAGACACGATTTTATTGTCGAGTCGTCGCTGCGTTGCATAGAATCGATCAGGCATCAATGTCTGGGCCGCACTGAAATAAGCAAGCAAGTGCTCATTTATAATTGAAGCATTCAGACTTGAACAAAATTAAATAAAAAACTTTTAAACTTTTTTAAAAGGTACGAAATACAATGGTATGTATGCCATTCGGCTATTTCTAACAGAATCAAATTCAGTTTTATAAACGTTTGTAAAAAGTGTAATAGATGAGCTTCTCCATTTTTAAAAGAATGAAAAAAAGGGTTTTTCACGCTTTTGGCTTAAAGCAGTTCTTACGCAACCGGAGACCATGCTACAGAAAGCTCCAAAAGTTCCCTGGTCCTTTGATTGCCACGGATGAACATTGATGTGGCGGGCCACGTCGCAAAATCCTCCACAATTTCCGGGAATGCTGCGTACAAGTCTTCCATTTCCTCCTGGGTAATGTCCTGGGAGTTATGGATGTAGGAGGGTAGCGATTGTCCGCTGGACTTTAGTTGTTTCATATTTTGGTCAAAAATCTTAATACCTGTGTCACGGGTGTGCGTGTAGATCCCTCTCACTCTGACCTGGGCTCCTAAATTGCCTTGTACAATAGTTGACCAGTTGGGATACGAGATCTTCGGGTAGAAACCATTGAGACTGCTTGTTATACGAGAGCGGGTCAACATGCTTAAAACCACCATTTTTCTGCTTATTGTCCTTAAGTAGCAGTTTCTACTTATAGGAGATTTAACTTAAGAATAAAATTGTAAAATACTGAAAAATGGTAAATAATAGAGAGTGTTTTGTGGGAAGTTCTTCTTTGCTAGTGAAAAGTGAAGTGATTTATTCTAGTAGAATAGCTGGAGTAAATAAAGAGACAAAGTAATGTAAAAAACGTAGACATCCAGTTTTTAATCCTAACAAAGAAAATAATTTATGATTAATAATGTTTTTACATAGAGGGCGGCTGGCCTTGGGCCCAGGTTAGAGACAATGTATATACCAATTTGAATCTTATGTAAGCGGATGCTCATCCGAGCCTTTAACATGACTAAAATATTGTAGTGAATACTTAACTAACTTGAGTGCACTTTATGTTTGGGATTATGTCCGTTTAACATTATTTTTTTAGGAGACTCTGTTTTCAAGTACGAGATCATTTGTCGATTTTCAGCGTAAAAGAATGATCTGCAAGTTTTTACAAGGATGGTCATTATAAGCGCCTTGACTATTGGAAGCTGCGTCATCAGTATGACTGTAATTATATAGGTACCGTAAGTCCTCTAATAGAACGCTCGCGTACTTTTCCATTCAGCCCGTCGGACCCCCGGGTACAATTAGAGACCCGCGCAATAATAGAGACCCGCGTATTATTCAAACTAATCGTTTTACTTAATCTAGTTGGAATAAACAGGCTAAAAACAAGATTTTTGACACTTTTAAGCGACTTAAAAGTATGTGTCATTTAATTCAAGCTATTCAGTGGCTAAAAAGTTAGGTTTACACTAATTTCTGTACACTTAAACACTGAAAATACTTCCGGTGACCCGCGTACTGTTAGAGACCCGCGTAGTATTGGAAACCCGCGCATTATTCCCTTCAGGTCCTCGGACTCCCGCGTACAATTAGAGGCCCGCGTATTAATAGAGACCCGAGTATTAAAAGAGGATTTACTGTACTTGCTGTGCAACCCAAAAATAAAAAATCTCTCCTCACTCACGTCCTTCCGTTTGTCAAGAAAAATGGTCAATTCTTGTTGTTTTTGTACTACTTTGGATTATTCCTAACACCGTCCGAAGTAATTATTTGCGTCAAATATACAATCGGTAACAGAAAAACAGAATGGAATTACATTGCATTGTAATATCTCATATAGCAGGAGCCCTGTTATATGTGAACTGTCCCTAAATATGATCACTGGCTGTCGTTTATGAACCAGTGCGCAGTGGTTGCAAAAATTGAAGTTTGAGGTGCAAACGAACGTCTTGCAACAATAACAAATGTCTGGCAAGCATTTTGGTGTACATAGCATAGCTAAACGCTTACATAGTAAAAAAAAATAACGAGTGCTGAAGTGCAAAAATCAGATTATTCACATTTAGGATGGTTACTACTAACTCTAACGAATTCCAGCTTGTGTATGGGCTGCGTATACGTCAGTGGCATCAAAAGCATGCTGAAAAAAAAGAGAAATAGTGAAGAAACGACTGTAATGTGTCATAAATATAAAATGTAATGTGTAAAAATGTGTTTTACAAGGTGCGATCGCATTTCATGATTTATTACGAAAAATTCAAAAGGAAGGTAGATGCATGTACCATTTTTTGGGAAGTAATTAAAATTAAAAAACAAGTTTGCAAGCTTTGTGCTTGGGCTGCATTATGAATTTCTGATTGCAGAATTATGGTAATCAATTAAATGAAGGCGCCGTAGAGTTGAGCAACCCTATATTTTCTAGAAACAAAAAAGATTACACTGACATTTATAGTAATTAATTTTTTGTAAATTTTTGACAAGATTCCTAGAGTATCAAGAATTCTGTGTAGTTGTGATGTCAAGGTAGCTTAGCATTATTTTATAGGTAAGTCTGCTGAGCTAGTATAATAAGCTGCTCAACAGAGAAAACATACTGGCACCTAGTGCGAAAACACTAAGTGCTCAAGTCCATTTTAATTAGTTAATTTTTAAATTTTTAATTGCCACCAACAGCTTTTGTTTTACTATCACAACCACTTAACTCGTGTGAAGTAAACGTGTCCAAATAATTGAATTTATTTCAGTTCGTGTAATTATTTACAAGAATATACTGTCATTTCATCATTATTGAAAGGGGTGCTAAAATTTGCCAGCATGTAGTTTGGAAGCTGTAAACTATTTAGATTGGTACATAAGCTTAAGTGGGGTTGTATATTTCCTGCAGATGGCGATGGCTGCATTTGTTTACCATTGTTGGTACGTAGTAATACGTATAGATCAAACTTTATTCATCCTTTGGTGAGAATAAATTGAAAATCAAGATGAAACCAAGGAATTTGTCAAGTATGAAGGTTGGACCGCTCTATTAAGTATCTATACAGTTTACACTTTTTGATTTCTCTGCCTCTCTTTCCTTGTGATTTCCTCATCCTAAATTTAAAAGTGCATTAGATTTTAATTTTGTATTGGTTTCTGTATTTGATTTTAACTAAAGGAAGTTATAAACCAAATAGGTAAATTATCCGTATAGCTTTATGCCTATACTCAATCCTACCAACACTAAGCAAATTACATGAAAAAGGCTGGTAGATTGCCCATTAGTTATGATTGCGTGGGCTTTTCACTACCTGTCAGCAATCCATTTGGAACCTTTAATTATTCTGTCTCAAAACAATTAGCAAATGCATTAGCAGAACACGTGTTTGCTATATATCTATACGATTAATTTATATTAATTATAGATATAAAATAATACTGTATGATATAGTAGCTGCTAAATTGCAAACAGCATCTTCAATCGTAATGATTCCAATTTCTATTTTTCTTTGCGTTTCAATCCAAACTTTTTGGCGCTTGCATGAACAATAACAAGATTCTATCACAAGTCTAGCACGGCAGTGTTACTTCCGTTATGCTTTCACGTGTCAGTTTCTAAAATCAAAAAATTAATTTAGTTTGTTTCTAACTTTGACTTTGACCTTTAGCAATCTGTCTTGCTTTGTAAACAGTAATGGATTTAAATTTACTAGTTTGGATCGTTTTTAACCTTTTCGCAACGGCAATGTACCTACTTAGTTTTGAATGTTTTTGAAAACAGTAATTTCTAGGTTGGACCATTTTTTAAACATTTGACCTTTTGAAAGTGTTATTTACTATTTTTGACCGTTTTGAAAAAGTGTTATTTTCTAGATTTGACCGTTTTGAAAAAGTGTTATTTTCTAGATTTGACCGTTTTGGAAAAGTGGTATTTTCTAGATTTGACCGTTTTGGAAAAGTGTAAATTGCTAGTTTCGACGGTTTTGAAAAAGTTAATTCATTGAATTAAACGCTTTTTTAAAGCAATATTTGTGTGGTTCCCCAGTTCCTAATAGGTTAAGTTTGTTCAATTGTGACTGTGACACTATTTTTTAAATTTTTTGATC
Organism: Dicyrtoma fusca; assembly: GCA_034695205.1. Taxonomy (NCBI): domain Eukaryota; kingdom Metazoa; phylum Arthropoda; class Collembola; order Symphypleona; family Dicyrtomidae; genus Dicyrtoma; species Dicyrtoma fusca. The sequence continues at coordinate 12,215 of JAQFZC010003683.1, read as the reverse complement.
CGTTTTAATTTGCTTTTTTCGTTGTTTTTTTGTGATTTGGAAATGTTATTCCATTAATTTCAAACTCTATTTTTAAGATTGCTGAAGGATCGTGCTTTTTTATCTTAATGTGTCATAAGTGTTCTAATTTAGAGTCTAAAAGAGTGTGACATAAGTAATCAAGATGGCTTTTTTGCGCATAGACGTGAAATTGCTATAAGCGTATATCTGTACGCTTTTAAGATAGAACTTCTGGTTTGCTGGTCAGGCTGGGTGGCCATAGATGTGGACTGACCACAATTATTATCAGATAATCACAGATTCCATCCTGTACTAAGTTGATATGCATTGCATACAAATCCTTATAATGTAAAAAAAAATGTGTGAAAAGATGGACGTTTATTTGTTACACCAAATTAAACAGGACGTGACAGTTTTGATTAGGTTTTACATATATAAATCTTCCTCTTTTTCATTTTTTTTTCATCTTTTCCCTTGTTGTTGAAGACGTAATCTGAATTAAATGTGTCAATTTTTGTGACTATTTTTCATTTTTATTTTGAAAGTTTTTATCAAGGGAAACAAAGGAAGGGTGATGATTTTATCCAAGGCGGCATTTAGATTACAAATATGCTATCTACATTTTTTTATCACAAACATTCATAGACAGCACTCCGGTCATAATGATTATGTACAAGTCTATCTTAATCAAGGTATCTACATACACATTATAGCATCACTACTTTTGTAAGCGGCTTTTGTACTAAGATTTTAGGACAATTATGAATGCAATGCTAAAATATAGGCGGTTTGGAGTGTTCTGTCAGGATTTTAAGAAAAGTCTAACGGGAATTATATGCAAATATAGTATACATCATTTTACGATAAAATTCACAGACATTTTGGTCACAATTATTACCATTGTAAATGAAATAGCATCAGCTTAACCATAGCAAAGAATATAATCCTTGGTATTTATTGACTACAATCTAATCGAATAAATTAATTCGGGCTACAATAAGTAATTGCCCATTCAAAGTAATGAAATTATGTATTAAAGTAAACCACCGTCATTTTTATACATACGTGGGTATATCGTGGATTAAGATACAAAATGACGCGTATCCATTAAAACCTCATAAAGTGCGCTTAATTAACTGGCTTTCCTTATGCATTATTTAAATTATTCATTTTTTGCTGGGAAGAAACTAATTTTTGAACTTTGTAAACACATGCAAAACCTCGATTTACACTTTTGAAAAACATGGTAAGCCTTGATCTACACTTTTCAAACCATGTTAAACCAGAATGTGCACTTTTATAAAACACAAATGCCTCGATTTGCAGTTTCTTAGACATAGCGAAACCTAATTTTATGCTTTTTCAAATCATGCAGAAACCTCGGTTCGCACTTTTCTAAAACTTGCGAAACCTGGATTGACACTTTTTGAAATCATGCAAAACATGGATTTAAACTTTTTAAAACTTGCAAACCCTCGATTTACACTTTTTTAAACCATGCAAAACCAGGATTTTTAATTTCTTGAAACACGCAAAACTTCGATTTTAGAACAGAATCAGAACCAGGTCTCGCCCTAAAATAGGGAAATAATAAATCGTTTTCTGCTTGTATAGATACGTAATGGACGCCATTTTGCATCTTAAGCATTGATATATAATTATGTACCTTTTTGCAATAAGTGTTACCACTGGGAAGTGTGGCAAGCATTAAAAACACGTTAAAAAGACCCAAAAAACAAGGAAATAATAGCGCTTAGAATAAATTATTTCGACACCTTTAAAGCGATAAACGTAAACGTCCAAGCACCGTCGTTTGCATCTGGCTTTATCTAAATTGCTACGAGAATAAAAATGATTTAAAGCACTATTATCATACAATTATCATCATCATAATCATCATCATCATCCAAGTCTCTAATTATCATTACAAATCAGAATTTAAAACTGGTACAGCTTCACGATTATGTCTATGTGTCTGTTCTGTGTGGATCAAGTCAAATGTCAAAGTCAAAAGCCATCGCCATCGCCATCGCCAAGAATCAGCTGATTGTAACCTGCCTTGGAAAAAAGGCATACTTACCCATTTATTTTTGTATTATAGCACTTGCACAAAAGTAATAATTGCCTAGTTTACCTGTGCACACCTTTTGCGTTAATACAACACTAAAATAATGGAAAATATCGACGTAAATCAAAAGTTATCTCTGTGCGTGGCTTTCTATGACATAAACTGGAATTGGCTGGCTTTGCATAAAATTGTACATCCGATCGCTATACCTATAGCAGGGACAGCTATACCTATAGCCGGGACAGCTATACCTATAGCCGGGACACCTATACCTATATAGCCTAGCCTTGTGTTCCTTTCCCGTAAAAATCCGGCACACACTGACAGATGTGTGAACTTGCGTAGAGATTTCTTGTAATAATTTTTCGATGGCATCTCAATGACATTATATCACTGTACGCATACTAAGTCGCTGTGCAAGATAACTTTGCAATGTTTTTCCGTGTGTATAATGATAAAAGTTTGTTCATCTTTTGTAGAGATGAAGATGTAATATTTTGGAAATGCATAATAATTCAGCTCTTGACCCCTCCTTTACTGTCCACCCTTTATAGTTTGTTTTGTGCCCATTGCACGCAGAATACATAACTAGAGTTTTTGGCTGCAGAGTGAGATTACGTGTAAAGCCGTGGAGTCCAAAGCCACTCACTCAACCCACTTGTCCTGTCATGAGACCCCAATCTCAATCTCAATCCATATCCCAGTAAGTAATGTGTAATCTCGTTATCATCATCATAAGAAGAAGAAGACGAAGAAGAAGATGATGAGGAAAAAAAAAAGAGAAAAATCCGGTTTTACAAACTGAAATCTGTGCTCCTTGACGTGGTTTACTGGCATACTTTCAATTGTTAAATCATACTCCCTTTTATCATTGAAACCTCACAAGTTTGGCCAAAGCAAGGGACGCAATGGAAACCAGTGGTCGAGTTTTAATGCCAACGATTGCTTGATACATTCATGTGTCGACCTTCTAAATACGATGGTAAAGTACTACATATTTAGATAAAAAACAGATGGCAAAAATCAAACATTTGACAGTGATGTTTCAAAAAAGTTATAATCTTGATATTAACCTTTTCGGAAGGGTAAAATGTCTAGTTTGCACCTTTTTAAAACGTTGGTTTTTTGTTTTGACTTTTTTGAAAGTGTTAGACACTAGTTTTGGATGCTTTTAAAAATGGTGATTTCTTGTTTTGACTTTTTTGAAAGTGTTAGACACTAGTTTTGGATGCTTTTGAAAATGGTGATTTCTTGTTTTGACTTTTTTGAAAGTGTTAGACACTAGTTTTGCTCGTTTTCAAACACAATGCAAAGCATAATATTGGTAATAAAGTTTCGAAAATGTGAAGAAACAAGTACGTATATACATAATACGTGAATTTAAAAAAGTCAAAACTTAAAATTCAAGCATTGAAAAACTGCAATGTAAGGAATATTTTCCTCTTCTGAAAAATTCATTGCTGAACTACATAGTACACAAACGTTACACTACATAATAGAAGGCAGTATAAATGACCTATAAAAAAATGTCAGCAACTGGCTACACGGCTATAAATACACGTGTCGTGATAGTATGTAATCCTTTACCGATTACTCTATAAGTAAAGAACTGAAGCAAAAATAAAAAAAAAATGTGTAATTTAAAAATTAAAACACGTTTAATTCTGAATGGGAAGGATGCATAATATGCAAAATGCAATCAACATCTTTGATCGTGATCTAACTGTATCCCTTTACATAGTTTTAAAAAAAGCAACCAAAATGTTATCTTTACTAATCTAGATTTGTAAGCTGACCGCCTCTCTTAATACACGTTTGTATTCTTAGACAATTATTACAACGTAAAACTGGCGATAGGTTTTCAGTCCTGTTCTTCTACTGCTTTGTGCCAAATTATTTAATCTTAAGATTTGTCAACTAAATACGTACCTCATGCCATGCAACACAGCCATGCAACAAAACAAGGCAATCTATTAATAATCTGAGTGTATCAAGATTTTAAAACATTTTTATTTCCCACAGTTTTACATAAGTTGTGCCTGCAAATGTGTGTATGTAATCTTCAATTTTTTTATAATATTTTACATCATTTCTTATCGGTGTCCGTCTGTTTGTCTGTAGGGTGTACATCTGTAGTTTGTAGAATATAGTAAGAAAGTATACAGCTTGTCAACAGTCAAGTCAAGAGAACAGTAGCATTGTTTGTTCTACAAAAAATAAATAAAAAAAACAAGGGAAAAACATCTGTACGCATTTTCTACATTAAAAAAAATGCTAAACGTTTACAGGTCATAGCCCAACCCAGCCGATGTGCGAGTGCCTAGCCCTACTGCTAGTGGCCCGGTCTATATAGCTATGCTATACTATACTATATAGCTATAGGCTATAGGTATAGCTGATTACATAGCTATATAGCCGTATAGAATTAACTTGTAAATGGGTCTTGTTTGTTTCTTGCCCAGACTAATGCTAATCTCATCCCCATCATCATCATCACCATAATCATGTCTATGAGCTTTCAGCCTTATTTTATAAAATGCGGTTTGCTCTGTCGTCGGTCTCATCTTCGTCGGGATTACGTGAGTGCGTCGCTCAACACACTAAAATTCCCTAACGGCCCCTGTAATGCTAAGATTGGATCATTTAGCGTAATGATAATGAAACTAACCTACCTGCTAATAAATTACGGACGCAGCACAGATACATATACTGTAGGTAGCTTATTTATACGAGTATGACAGACAGTACACTCAACACATAGCAATTAAGGCTTGTTTTACAAAATGTGAACAAAAATTGCCATCACACCTGCAGACTGCACAAATTATAAAAATGTGACTATAAAATAATAATACACGGCTTGTACACATGTACTGTCTAATTAAGGTTAGTTTGCTTTATTGCCTAGTTATTTGGTAAGTACATAATGTATTGATTTCCATTGACGGACCCGTAAAATACAATAAGAAAAGAAAAAATACTAAATAGTCAGGTGCACTGTACTTATTAGTAAGGTGCATTGAACAACCTTGTGTTGCCTTGTATAAATGTTATGAGGTCACAGAATTTTGGCTTTAAATGTGCTTTGAAAAAAGTCAAAACTGACGAAAATGTTGTTTTAAATAGGGTTCACAATACATCCACCATTATCGCGCATTCAATGCAAAAAATTTGATAGATTTGATCATTTTGAAAAAGTGCTTTTTTTATAATACTAGTTTTTTGAAATGTTAAAATATCACATTTTGCACTTTTTTGAAAAGTTGAAATATCACATTTTGCACTTTTTTGAAAAGTTGAAATAACACATTTTGCACTTTTTTGAAAAGTTAAAATATCACATTTTGCACTTTTTTGAAAAGTTAAAATATCACATTTTGCAGTTGTTTGAAAAGTTGAAATATCACATTTTGCACTTTTTTGAAAAGTTAAAATATCACATTTTGCACTTTTGGAAAAGTTAAAATATCACATTTTGCACTTTTTTGAAAAGTTAAACTATCAGATTTTGCACTTTTTTGAAAAGTTAAAATATCACATTTTGCCCTTTTTTGAAAAGTTAAAATATCACATTTTGCCCTTTTTTGAAAAGTTAAAATATCACATTTTGCACTTTTTTGAAAAGTTAAAACCACATTTTGCAGTTGTTTGAAAAGGTTAAATATCACATTTTGCACTTTTTTGAAAAGTTAAAATATCACATTTTGCACTTTTTTGAAAAGAAAAAGGTTACATTTTGCACTTTTTTGAAAAGAAAAGGGTTACAGTTTGCACGTTTCTGAAACGCCAATTTTAGCTTTTGCCTTTTTTCAAACAAGGGTGCGCTGTTTTTGCTTCACTTTTTGAAACGCTGCGCTGTAATAATTTTTATTTCGGGAGTTTTTTTTGCAAAGCTTTTTAGCCTTTTTTAGGAAGGTTCACATTTTTTATGCCTTATAGGGAAATCGACTATATAGACACATCTTTGCTATACATATATTTACATACAGTACTTGTAGCTATAGCTACAATGCAATACAATACTGTACGAGAATTTTATGAGAATGAATGAAAAGAATACGTAATCAGAGCCTCTTTGACTGTCAGACGCTTCTCTTTGCGGTGTCAACTTTTATTTGAGTAGCTTATAGGTATAGACAGCAGTTCGAAGCTATATAGCGCTCTATATAATATACCTATATAGGCTATCGTATTGTAAGCCTTATAAGGCATTTTCACCTGTTGGCTCTTAAGAAAGCGTCCCTTTGATTTTTCCGATTTACACAATTCACTGCCCATACAAAGACATCTGTCACTTTTACGGCTTGTAAAAAGCTAAGGGCAAGTGTCCATTCTGTAGTCTAAAAAATCTCGTAAAAAATTATTTTTTGCTACTAAACTGTCACATAAGATTAGCAAAGCAAATACTGTTAAAAAATAAATAAAAATCATAAAAGCAATAATTATTATGCAAGGCATCACATGAAACACATTTTATTTCCTTTATGACAAATTAAGCCATTTAAAGCGGCATTTATTCGACTGTAAAAGACACTTTAAAAAATGTATTGAAATACAATGTTAGTTTATTTTTTTCATACCTTTTTAGCATACAAATATTTTATTAAAATATTAAAAAATATTTTTGTATTTTAGACCGGTTTTACCATTTACATTGCTGTCAGTGCAAGGACGGCTGTTGGACACTTTTTGCAACTGTATTTTTCTATCCACCGTTTTTTAAAGGCAAAGCTTATTGACACTGATTGCCGATCAGGTTTTATCAGTTAATTAAATACACACTTGATTGCGTGACAGTTGTGTGACAGAATTTGATGTTGACACAATAGGTTAGAAAATTACAACTATTTTTGCATAATTTTTTGAATTTAAAATTGAGCAAGTCAAGCTGGTTTTTAGAATGTCGGCAAAATTGTAGGATTTAAAAAAAACATTAATAATTATGGCACACATTATGATTATTACGCAGCTGTTTTACTATTCAAGATGGATTTCCTATAAAAATACTAATTTGCCGAAAGCAGCGTGGATCCTATAATTTGCCTCACAAATTGCTAATTTAATTTTCGAAATTTACCATTTTATAGGAATATTAATTATGCTTATGGTTTACATAATCAATGTAAAATTGATTTAATTAAAAACGGTTTATATTCTGCCATTAGTGAAATTGTGCAACTGTAACTAATTTGAATTTTATAATGTTGCCCAGAAGTATGCCTTGCGCCCTCGCAGATTTGCCAAACTCGATGCTGACTTGTAATAATCCGTTTTTTTCATGTTTTTGCATTAAATTATGCAAAGCACGACTTTGAAATCCCCAGTTAGCATCAATAAATTGGCATCTGCAATTTTATTGCAGCAAATTGTAGGAAGGCCTAACAACAGTGCAAAATTAAGTGTGTGTAGAGTTGTAAAAAAAATAGTGCAGTTACGTATTAACAAAAAAAGGAGCCATTGAGGGTTAAAATGCATCGTGGGTGAAGAAGCAATCTGACGTATGTAAACGGAGCGTCCATTTGGTGTCATCTTGACCAAAATTTGAAAAATTAAATTTCTTAAATTTTTTACTTAATCATTTTTTAAAATTATGCATATCAGCTCAGCTATACTTCAAAACATTCTGAAATCGCAACTTATGTGTTTTGGAAGTTGTAAAACTGCTACTTGCACATTTTAAAAGTAGGCAAACTGCTGTTTCCTTGTTTTGAAAATGGTAAAACTGCTATTTATGCTGTTTCAAAAAATGAATGCGTACTATGTGGATAGTTTTGAAACGAAAAAACTACTATTTGCACGTTTTAAAATTAATAAAGCTGCTATCTGCACTGTTATTAAGACAATAAAATTACTTTATGACCTTTAAAAAACTACTAAAACTCCTTTTTGCACTTTTTACAAAATAGTCAAACTTACGTTTACATTTTGTTTAAATAGTAAAAACGGCAATTTGCAATTTTTTAAGGCTAATAAAACTGTTATTATTATTTGCACTTTCCAGAACTAATAAAACTCCGTTTCACACGTTTCAAGATGTAGTAAAATACATATTTACACATTTTAAAATAGCAGAATCTACTATTTACACGTTTTTGATACCACTAAAACTCATACTTACGCCAGTAATACTGATATTTACACTTTTTAAAAACGATCAAAAGTGCTATTTACACTTTTTTAAAACGATCAAAAGTGCTATTTACACTTTTTAAAGACGATCAAAAGTGCTATTTACACTTTTTTAAAACGATCAAAAGTGCTATTTGCACTTTTCTAAAACGATCCAAAGTGCTATTTACATTTTTTTATAACGATCAAAAGTGCTATTTACAATTTTTTTATAACGATCAAAAGTGCTATTTACAATTTTTTTATAACGATCAAAAATGCTATTTACACTTTTTTAAAACAATCAAAAGTTCTATTTACACTTTTTAACACCAGCAAAAGCGCTATTTACACTTTTCAAAAACCAACAGAAGTGCTATTTACACTTTTTAAAAACCAGCGCAACTGATACTTTTTGACAACGTTTTGCTAAAATGATTTTTTAATTTTGTTTTTTCCTTGTTTCGTTCGCCATAATGGCGTCAATCGGACGCTCTCATTCCCCTCAAAGTGCTTTTAAGCTGAGATTGCTCTTTACACCAGATTGCTTCTTCACCCACTCCATACAATTGTAACAATACGCCCAGGTAATATTTAGAGTAAACTTTGCTAATTTAGTATTCAGTTCAGACCCTACAGAAAGCTAAAGAACGCTAAAGAACGCTAAAGAAAAAAAATAAGAAGCTCAATTACTTATATGTTCAATACAATGCACAGTCCCTTCCCTTTACACGGAACACAAAGTGCTAAAAAAACCTTGACTTTGAGTAATTCCATCGCAAGTGCAATGCCCCTAAGCAAAAAGTTGTAACTCCAACACACGCACAATACCTATTTACATTTCCAAAATCATTTTTCATCTCTTCAGGTTATTTCACTGACTGCACTACAACGAATCTCGATGATGCAATGCTACCATTTAGCAAAAGTATTGAGGCACATAAAAAGTACATATTTGCTAAAAAAAACATACAAAAAATATACAAACCGTTAGCGGTATTAGGAAGCTAATTGTAAGCTCTGTAAGTAATCGACAGAATCTTAATGTGAAGGAAACCCAGTGATTTTTAGCAAATATTGTACTTTATTTATTTCCATTCATTTACTGAGGCAGACAAGTGTGGAAAAAACGCTTAGGAAATTAAATTAATTGGAATTAAGCTAACCTAACATTATAATTTGCAACCAAGGGCAGAAGGCAGACAGCTATTCCTTTGAACTTGAAGCGAGAATTAGTGATTATTTCGATTACACTGCTCCCTCCTTGTATTCCCACTTCACACGTTTAATTTCGATATAATTGTGCCATAATATGGAGATGGAAATACGAAATTATTTCCCCTTTAAAACGTTAGGCTATATATGTATTTAGTTACGTAATGCACTGGGCACACACGCTACTTCACGCTAGCTTAAATCGATACCTATAATTATACATATATCTCTGCCTATAGCCCGTGCAAAGGTGTTTGCTATATACTGCCAGCACCAGTAGCCAGTCTAGCTAGTATGATGTAAAACAGGCCATATATCGATCACTATAGCCTTGCTTGTTTAGCTACATATACTAGACACACAACACTATCAATCCGTGAATTAACCTTTTTGAAACGATAGTAAATCAACATTTGCACCTTTGCGAAAATGTAGCTTTCGTGTTTTTCGACCTTTTTTAAAAGATTAATTTTTAACTTGCAGATTGACCTTTATTCAAAAGTTATTTAGTAATTTTTGAATGTTTTTCAAAATGTGCATTTCTTGTTTTTTGACCATTGTTAAAACGTTATTAATTTCTAGATTGACCTTTTTTCAAAATGCTATTCATGAATTTGTGAACGTATTTGAAAATGTGTTAGTGTTTCGTTTTGAGCTAATTGAAAATTTGAATTGCTACTTTTGACGATTTGACACTTAAAAATGTTAGGTTTTCCTGTTTTGACCGTTTTTGAAATGCTATTTACGCATTTTAAGTGTTTTTGGCCTGTTTTGACCTTTTTTAAAGGGCCGTTTATGTATTTTGAACGTTTTTGAAAATGTTCATTTCCTGTTTTAACCTTTTTAAATGCGCTATTTACGTAGTTTGAACGTTTTTGAAAATGACCATTTCTTGTTTTGACATCTTTTAAAGGGCCATTTATGTATTTTGAACGTTTTTAAAAATGTTCATTTCTTGTTTTGACCTCTTTTAAAGTGCCATTTGCGTATCTTGAACGTTTTTGAAAATGCCGATTTCTTGTTTTGACCTCTTTTAAAGGGCCATTTATGTATGTATTTAGAATGCTTTTGAAAATGTTCATTTCCTGTTTTAACCTTTTTAAAAGCCCTATTTAAGTAGTTTGAACGCTTTTTAAAATGTCCATTTCTTGTTTTGACCTCTTTTAGAGTGCTATTTACGTATTTTGAATCTGTTCCAAATTGTCTATTTAATGTTTTGACCTCTTTTGTGGTACTTAATGTTCACACATTTTAAATGTATTTGAAAATGTTCATTTCTTGTTTTGACCCTTTTGAAAGTATTCATTTGTTGAAATACACACCTTTTAATGCACTTTCGTGTCTATGGTTTCCTGGTTTCGAACAGGTTACAAGTTACAAATGCAATTATTGCAGTCTAAATTAGTATTATTGCTTTTTTGAATGCTTGATGGTTGCCACCGTCATTTAGTTTTCCCCACAATTTATTTTACTGCCTTGTGTGCTTTCGTAGGATTACGTAAAATGGTAAAATGGTAAAATGGCAATGGAGAAATAAGGTGAACTTAAAGTGGAGCATCTTACGGTTATTACCACTGCAGATCACTCAGTATAGCTATGGTCATATAGCTAACAACAAGGCAATATATCTCTATATACATACGTTGAATGATGAGGCAATAGACAGACTGTTGTGAAACTTAAAAATTTGACTTTGAAACCCATAACGTATGAAATTCAAAACCACATAATGCATACTTATACTTACTCACCTGCCTACACTAAAGAGCACCGGCCGAATAAGGAAAGGCAGTTTAAGCAAACGATGGACGGACGGCCGCAAGAAATCCTCTGTTATGACGACTGGTCTTCGTCTTTTGGCATAAAAGGCAAAAAGGCGGAAAGTCCAAGCACAAAAGGACAGACGACCAACTACATGGTAAAGCTGGTATTTGCCTAACATACAAAATTTGCTTAAGTAATAAGAAAAAAAAATTATTAATTTAATTTAGTGCGAAATTCGTAGGAAGAAATAATACATTATGGACAGAGAATGAATTATGCTTTCCTGCTGTGTGTGGCCCTAATACAGAGCTTTAACCTATTAGGAACCGGGCAACAATGGAGATGAGTCTGCATTTAAACAGTGTGTATTTCAAAAAACAAATATTTTCAAAAGGTTCAAAACTAGAAATGGACATTTTCAAAATGGTTCGAAATGCGTAAATATCACTTTAAAAGAGGGCAAAACAGAAAATGGAAACTTCCAAAAACGTTCAAAATTCGTAAATAGTACTTTAAAAAGGTCAAAACAGGAAACTAACATTTTCAAAAACATTCAAAATTCGTAAATAGCACTTTAAAAACGGTCAAAACAGCAAATGGACATTTTCAAAAACATTCAAAATTCGTAAATAGAACTTTAAAACCGTCAAAACAGGAAACTGACATTTCTAAATGGGGTCAAATCCTCAAAACTAGTAATTCACATTTTCAAATAGGTCAAAACTGGAAATGAACACATTTTCAAACACGTTCAAATAGTAGTGAATAACGTTTTAAAAATGGTCATTCTGTAAATTGAAGTTAGCACTTCTAAAAGGGTCAAAAACAAGGAAAGCTACATTTTCGAAAAGGTGCAAATGTAGGCATACTATCGTTTCGCAAAGGTTAAAAGTAAGTACTGCACAAAATAAAATTAAATAATTTTGTCGAGGGATTTATTACCAGCTCGTGTTATAAGTATGCCTCGTAATAAATAATGTGACTTGTGACAATATGTTGCCAAAACTGATATTCACGGCACCACTAATCACTTTCCACAAAAAGGCCATGCACTATCACT
>JAQFZC010003682.1:0-18100 GCA_034695205.1 Dicyrtoma fusca | reverse complement strand
CATGTGCAGAATTTTCGTGACGAGAACTGAATACCGTAAAGCCAAAACAGTGCTGTAGGGAATTTATAAATTACCCGCATTACCCGGCTGTCAGTTTACCCACTCAACATTTTTAAGAGGTAGGCAGGTACATGTGTGATAGGTTGACGTACCACACTGCGTTACTAAACCAAATAAAGCCAAACCCGAAAAGCCTATATTATCTCAACGACCCTGCCGTGTCTCCTCACGAAACTAACCGGTTACTGCTGTCTACGCATATTTAAGTAAAATACATTCCCTGTACTGACTACTAGCACACAAACCCAGCGACCGGGGTAGAGTGAGACCACGCACACGAGGGAAATAAAAAGCCTGTTTAAAAAGTATTTAGTATTGATCCACCTCCCTAATTGCATACTTAAGGTGGACATACCTGAGCAGGTATTTAATGCGATACGTGAAACAAAAGGAAGCCAACTCCAACTTAAGAGTGTGCACCTACGCTGTCACTTCTACCGTATTACACTAACCAACTTTAAAGGAAAAAGACAGTGCGACCAGACAGGTCCACGACAGGTGCACTACACATAAATAAAACCGTCTTGTTGTTGTTTCTCTCGTGTTATTGTTGACTATAGGAAAGCAGGGAACATCTTGCAAATAAGATATTTATTTGGCTCATCCATTCCATTTTACTACGTAGCAAAAAACTATGCAATTATTTTTACATGTCTATGACAAGTATGACATTTTATGCAAGCACGAGTAAATTATAAATGCATATTTGCAGATACACTGAACCCCCTCGGATACAAAATACACCTTGAAACAACAGTGCACTTCCTAATGTAGTCAACATTCAACAGGCTTCTAAGCAAAAAAACAAAGTATCGAATTAATAGCTTATCTGCCTACATGCGAGCTAACAGCAGGTGTTAACTGACTTTACATTTTACCCGAACATTAAACACTGTAAAGGCGTGCTTTCCACCGCCACCGAAGACATAAAGAACGAACAACAAAAGCAAGCAGAGCAACAGGCGGCTAGTAAATAATACAAACTAAGCATGTACACTGTTGTAGGGAGCTGACACAAGTTATCTTATCATTCATTTTCAAAGAAAAAATGCGATTTTTTTAGCTAGTAATGTTATATTAGCCACAAATACTTCATTTTAGACGTAAGGAGCTTATGACTGATTTTGACCCAGTGCTTTTAGAGCAAAAGTGGCATCCAAACAGTAAAAAATAGTAATGAGCTCTTAAGAACCAAATATCCCTTTAAAAAACTTGTTTAAGTTTACAAATTAGCTCCGCAAGACAAGTTTCTGGATCCGCCGCTGGTGACAGAAGATTCATTACAGAAAATGGGGACCTTTGAAGTAATATGTGTCCGTCCCTTGATGAGCTGAGAGCGTCGTGCTTAACGAATCGAAAAGGTAAAGCTCTCTGCCTGCATCTTACTGTGAATTGTGAATCAAACAGGAAATAGATTTTTTTCTACAGATGCTACTCAGTCACTCCTCCATCACCAACAGTTTATCTTCTATAAATTTAATCGAAACAGGTGCTTCGCATCGATAACACTCGACTAGCAAAAGGTAGGTAGGTACTGATGGTGAAGTGGACTGGTCTGGTCCCAGTAACTACTACAAGCAACTACTGAAATGGAAGAGAACTGGCTGAGGCTGAAGACAAGATTGTGTTCGAACGTCAACAGACGAGTCAACGGACAATGGACAAAAGTCAAGACAGTCAGTGGTTGTTCCCACATGGAAAATGAATATTGACATGCACGACATGTTTCACATAATACAGGAAACAACAACAACTTTGATGTCTGAACAAGTGAACAACCATAACTTTGTTTTATAGATTGGGATGAGACAGGAGAACACAATGAAAGTACATCGTCAATCTCCCACCACTGCACTGCAACTGTCCATATCGAGGGTGAAGAAGCATTATTGTGCGAACAATAAGTTCAGTCTCTGCTTAAAAGCATTCTCACCAGCATCACCCAAATATTCGGTACATATCATTTTGAAATTTTGACGCAAGTCTGTACAATCAACTTTTTACCTTAGTTTGTAACACGTGTAAATACCACTTTTACACTTCCAAAAATAGTAAAACCGCTATTAACCTATTCGCAACGGGGAAACCATGGAAAGCATGCTTTACAAAAGTGCTTTTTACTAGAAATCAACTTTTTCAAAACGGTCAAAACTAGAAATAACATTTTCAAAAGCATTCAATACCAGTAACTTAGACTTTCAAAAGGGTCAACACAAGATACTGGCATTTTCAAAAAGATGTAAAACAAGAAATTAACACTTTCTAAAAGGTTAAAACGTGAAATCGACACTTTCAAAAAGGCCAAAACAAGAAATTGACAATTTCAAAAAGATGTAAAACTAGATACAGTACCGTTTTGAAAAGGTTAACGCTGTTCAGAAATGGCAACGCTAGTATTTGCACTTTTCCAAAATAGGTAAAACTGCTATTAGACGTTTCAAATTAGTAAAATTGGTGATTTACATTTTTTAAATGGGCACAAGTGGTATAAACACTGTGTAAACCCATAGGTAAAAAGTTGCTTGTTGGGACTTACGCAAAATGACATTTAGGAGACACTGGACTTACCTCACAATATGCTTCTTCACCCACGCTATGCAGTGAAAAGTACCCACCAGGATACTTTATCTCCATACATTGCTCATTGAATGGAGTGACTGTGGTGGTGAATGGGAATGGCTGGCAGTACAATCTGTGACTGTACATCGATTGTTATGCATGGTTAGTTCAAATCACTTTTCAATTGTATTGTAATGGTAACGCTTCGTGAATCCTCCGTCTCCGTCAACATTCACCATGCACACTCGCTTTTTTCCTTTGCACATCTCATCTCTAATCAGTCCTCCCAACTTTTAAATCTTATCCATCGATAAGTTCAAGTCTTTCTCTCACGGCTTCTATTCATTTAATTTGCATGTAGTGGGGGCAGCAGGTTTTGTCTGTGTACGATCAGAGGATCGAACTAATGTGAATAATGAAGGGATATTATGTGATTACAATTTTGGAGTGAGCAGAAGCAGAGCAAGTTAAGTAACAATTTTTGAAGCATTCAGTAGCCGACGAGAGTGAGTAATAATTGAACCCACATGAGACGGAGAACATTTTCAATGACAAGAGTATCGTGTCTGTGAATATTATGTAATTGAAATGACTCTTATTATAATAATTAATATCAAGAGTAATTATATAGTTTGTTGTTGCTTACCTAGTAATTTCCTCGAATAATTTACATGGGTCTGCAGCATAGAATTTTACACCAAAGTAAAAAGTTGCTGGGTCAGTACCTAGAACAGAGCAGAGCAGACCATGCAGAAGCAAGTATGAATAATAAATAATTGAAGAACAAAACATATTTACTTTTAATTATTTAGCCATATGGTAGCTGCCGTGAAGTACAAGGACAGACCAATTTAATGTGTGTTTGTGTATAGACAGACCTGATGGAATGTCGATGCATGCATACATAATAAAACATGCAATTATTCTAATTAATTGATTTGATCTCTAAAGCAAAAGTTACATTGTAAAAAATTCATTTATATAAGTTGTTAACGTTATTTCATTTTTATTTCATGCACACAGTATTATTACCTCTCAGTTGATTTATCACATATTTTCCGGGCTCTAGCCAGTGCTACAATAAAAAAAAATAAGGCAAAGTTTTTAAACAATTCTGCAATGAAGTCATTTTCTAAATCTCTTTGCCACTCAATGGATGAAATGAATCTCACTGAATTCACTTACCGTTTGTCCACTAGTATCGATGAACCGGAGTCCGAAGTAAGACGTTTCAATAATGTTTAAATGCTTGTAAACATTATCCAACAGCTCTTGTCCCGTCGTCGTTCTCTATTCAAACAGAAATAAAAGGAACATTTCAAATACGAATTCCCATTGAAGACCCATTAGGCAATTAAAGAAAGCTAGAGAAACCCCAAGAATTGACAGCCAAAGTGTGATTATTATAATGTTGGGCTGAAATTGACTGCATAAGTAAACAAGTTGTAGCATTGCCATTTGCAAAGGATGTGTTTGGTTTCCTTACATTAAATTTAAATCTGCACCATTATAGCTCTAATGCGTATCTCTGGCCTTTTAAATCCATGCAGACACCTACTCATACCCAAGCCGTATGTAAACTAATGCAAGTAGGTGCAAATACATACATAAACTAACATGCCTTCCTACTCAACAAAATTTAGATTCGGTCAGTCAACGTGTCGGCAAATTATGCCTGTAACGTCAGTAAATGAGAATACCTACAGATTAACTCTCTTTCTTACTATGCCGTAGCCGTCAACCCGTCCCTACTTTACTCACATGAATAGAACGCCATAAAACTCCAAATGGGCTTTCAACTCACGATTTTGAATAAGAACTGTAATTAAATGTTTAAATTGGTTATTGTGCTCTTTTCTTATGTAAACATAAGTAGGTCAGGTGTTAATGTGTTGATGTTGGGTTGACGGTGACTGTTGGGACTCGTGGGCTCTGGGCTATTTGACTATTACAGAAATCAATGATGATGATTTCACAGTTTAAAACGACAAGGCTGTGCCTTTGTCCGTCTGTAAAAGGCTTTTGCTCCTATCTCATCTGTAATCCTCATACGTGAGTCGTACAATTTATAAGTTTTTGGGAGGATGCAATAAATAATGCAATCCTCAATACCTACATCACTAATGGCATGATCAACTAGAGCATGGAAGGAATAGGAAAGTAAATGACAAGCAATTACTTACTCTCGGTTTATTGAGCTTATAAAATCATGTACTTACGTCTACAGGGCAGCAATATAATTATACAAGCATCATTTCTGAATCTTAAGCTTGAATTTACACCAGTGTTACCAGACTTTGTTCCGCCTTTGGCAGAATGGAATCATAAATTGAGCGACTGCATTTAATGACTTAAAATTGAAAAAATTCCATCCGTTATATTCGTTAACGTTATTTGGTTGATTCAGTATGCCTCTCCATTCATCAACATCACCGATCAGCGTCGGTTACCAACAATAACAACAACAATAATAACAAGCTGTCATTGTAATTAACAACTGGTGTATTGTAAACTGTTAAATTTTTCGAACACTTTGGTTTCGTCAGACGTAACTTGAAGCTTGAAAGATTGAATCGGTATTTTATTTTACTCTCTCTCTGTATCCTCTGCCTGTCTTCCGATAGCCCTCCACAGACACAGAATAAACGCATTCTTCATTTCTTTCAACATGCACATAAGTACTGGGTAATGGAAGTACTTTGGTATTTTGTGAAAAGGCATTAATAACATTTTTCTCCACTTCCCTCCAAGCTACAATTTTTAATGAATAAATTTTCTTAAATTCTTGTTCCAAAAGCCTAAAGGGTGAATATTTTGGAGCTTTGGTCTTTAGCTCTGGCTTTTACTTTAAGAAGGACTTGCACTGCACTGCACTCTGCCCTGTCTGTTGTTCCTGTTAGCCGAGGAAATTATGGTTCCTTCGGAAATGTGTACTTTCTTCGTATAGTGTTCTCAGCAGGCATGTAATGTAGGTAAGAAATAATTACTTATAAGCACCTGAGTAGTTAGCAGTTACAGTGCATAGGACATAGGGAAACCTGTTCCAACATCTTTAACATGCTATCTTTACATCTCGTATTATTACTGTATGATTACCATTACGTATACGTAATTATTATATTATAGCTTGTTTTTTCAACAATAACAGTAACAGCTTCTCTCTTACAATGCATAATTGTCCAGCAAATCTTTTCTCATGCTCGCTCATTCTCCCTCCCTTTGTAAAGGAACAACAGCAGGCTCAAAGATGTACACAAGTTCATGCTGAGAAGAATTTCACAATGAAATGAGCACTGTGTGTGTGTTGAGCTCAAGTGTAACAGGTACTAGACAGGATTTCTATTCAACATTTACATTCACAGGGAACTCAGGGAATGATTATTGCCTGTATTCTTGTAAATCTAAAGCACTGAAATTTAGAATTTGATAAACTATGAAGGCGGTCCAGCAACATTGAAATGTGGTTCCCAATGAGGTCTTGACCTCGGCCTGGTCTGCTGGATGTTAATTTCACAGATTACTCAGTCCGCCTCTGTTGGCTGGGACTGTCTTAAGGATGCGGTGTAGACATAGCATGTGTATTCCACCATGTTAGGTACACTGACAGAATACCTGCCTAAGGAATCCGTTCAGCATTGTTACCATTGTGTCTTCCCCCTAAAACGAGTAATTACAGATTTGGTGCATTTTCTACGTTGTTGGGTTGTGTAATCTTGAGAAAAGAGCCGAGCAGAAGAAGAGATATTTCCGCTGCTGCGGTGTAAAGAATTTGAACGAGTAAAAAATTATTACAGTAAATTATACAGTGTAGCACAGAGATTTTTGGAAGTATCCCTTAAGGCTCTTTTTCCTCATAATTTCAAGACGTGAGTCCAATCCAATCCAAAGAATTGATCCTTACGTGACCTTTTGCTTTTGTATGCATGAGATTTTTCATTTTTCGTGCCCTATGTAATCGTGTGTGAGCTTTATGTGAATCTTTTGTTTCTTCTTTCAGCGGGATCGTGGCATGGTCGTAGCATACCTAGTCGTAGATGGGTCAAAGAGAAACACGACTTCGATGCTGGAATGCCTGTAGTTGGATTGTACGTACCGTAGGCCGTAGGTGAACGAGGGATGAAATGAAAACGAAAAGTGATTTATGGGGTTGGTTCACTAAAAATTTATTTTACATTTTTTACATGAAATCTGATGGAAATGTTCAGCCCTTAACAAGGAACTCGATGCAACAGCTACGGAGCAGCGGGATGTTCCATGAGATAGCTTGAACATTTACGGAACAATGCAGTAAAAATATAATCTGGAGCATGCATAGAGCTAAGATTTTGCTCATCAGCCATGAAATACCAAGTGTGGAAGAAAATCATGAAAAAGGCTATCATGTGTATCTGAATTCCATATCTTTCCGTTTTGTCCCATGAATTTTATTTTACCTTACGAACAAATGAAAGGGACGAAGCAGTAAATTTGAAGATCCTCAATATTTTTATGTAAATTAATACTGCATTATGCACTGACTGCATAGCTCCATGAAATGAACCTATAAATCCAATATGTAGACACGTAGCAAAGAGCTGAGCTGTTTCTAGTTAGTATGATTTACAGTAGAGACGCACTTTGGATCTAGACAGCCAACTTTTGTGCTTGTTACTGCTTGCTTTATATGCTTTATTCGTTTTTGGTCAAGAAAGTCGTAAGTGAACTCTCGCAGTGGAGTGAGTAAGTGGTCTCATAAAATCTTTGGAAATTTTATCACCACCCTCACTCCTGTCCCTTGTTGTTGGATTGGATTTCCATTTGATATGGTGATCTATCAGCATAGCATCTTTTTTATTTATTTATTTTACGGCGTGTCCTGTCACACTACTACTGCCATGTATGTACGGCCTGTCGTTTCGTTTCAATTTCAACCCTACAGATATGGCTGATGCTGATGGTTCCTGAAACAAGCCGTTGAGTTCCTGATTTGATGGAAAGACGCGATACTCCGCTCGCTTGTGTGGAGGCGGAGGTAACAATGCAGTCAGAAATGCGTGTGTGTCAACTCAATTATATGTCCACCAGTGCAGTGCATCAATAACGCCACAAGCTCGCAATTAAAAAGATAATAAACTACCGCACTAAAGTCATTCGAATGGTTGCATCAATGTCCGTAATTTATTTGGGACATTTTATGCTCGCATAAATTTTAGGCAAATGAATGTCACGTATGTACATGTAAAGCACTAAACCGGCCAACTGAAACTAAGCCCATGAGCAAACGAAAGGGAACGGCCAGTCTTGTTTGATAGTGAGTCAACCACGTTCAAATTAAAATCGTAAATCAAGTTAGCGTTAATTTATAAGTGTGCTGCATTATTTTTAGCGACGTAGTGCGATTCTGCAGACCGAGGAAAGTAACACAAATACATCTATAATTAATTATTATGCACTATATCTGTAACCAAGCCCAACCAGTATTGACACATTATCCAATTTCCATAAATTTATTTTGTACCACATTTCATTTCCACAACAACAATAACATTGCACTAGATAATTTAATTTTTGTATTTTGAATTCTCTAGTCTATCTGTCCAATGACCAAGATGCCAGTAGACCAACACTAATCGTAGGCCTACCAACGATTTTCAAATCACGCTAATGAAAGAACAGAGTGAACGGGATCTCTTTTTTTGTTTTCATTCACTGTAAGTACGATCTGTAGACATTTCCATTCCCTATTTGCATAGGTATGTATGTCTGTCTGTATTGTGAGTGTATCATTCATGGGATGAATCACGACAGGAGAGAACAAGACAGCTTAAGCTTCATTTGACTACTTGACAACACAGACAGACGCTGCAACAATCAACTTTGTACATCCACATTACTATTATTATTCTTAAGCAGACTCAACGATACGGATATCTCTTTGCGTCTCTTCATTACTCTTCCTTTTGTGCTCATCCCATCCTCATCCACCGGACTTGCTCTTAGTGCGCATATTTTTTATTAGGGTGAATTAATGCACATATCGTGGGCGAAGCAGCATTGCGGCGTAAGCCCAGTCCCCGTTTACAAGCACTTTTCTGAACCAAGCGTTTAACGTACCTTTAACCGCTTTTGGGCGAAAGTCCCAACAATAAACTTTTTCCTTTGCTCTTTTTAAAAAATAGTAAAATGTTTACTTAAAAAGTGTTTTACAAAAACAGTCAAAGGGCTATTTGCAAGTTTTAAAAAATGTGCAAAATTGGAATTTACACTTTGTATGAACGCTTAAAAGGAAAGTAAACAGTTAATTGTTGGACTTACGTCAAAATGAAACTAAGGGGATGAAGCCGGTCTTGAGTCTCAATGCTTTAGGTAGGGAATGGACTTCCGCTCGAATGCTTCTTCACCCGCGATTTGTAAGTATGTATAGGTACGTGCATATATATCTATAAGGCATTTCTTGAGTGATTGCAAACTGAATTTCTTTGGTTTTCTGGTAGTACACTAATACTACTACTAGGAGATATGATGTAGAACGTAAGCGTATGAAATGGGAAGACCGACAGACTTGAAGGCATGAGAGTGCGATGCAATCCACGTATATTAAGGCAAGGAAAAGGAAAAGACGAAAAGAGGACGATGCTCCCTACCTGAGTTAAAGATTGTACAATTTTTCCTGCTCTTCTTTAAAAGAACTTCTGGTGGTAAGTGACTATCAACATCCACGCTACGACTAAAACTACACAACAACAACTCTGATGGAAATATCTACCTTACCTACCTGCTCGTTGGCTCGTGAATACATCTGCGAGGCAGTGCATTAGAGGCAGAGATGTTTAATGCAGACTCCCATGGCCGATACCTCGGTAATGTAATTCCATGGAATGGTTACTAAAAGATGTTTATATCACACCGTCATCGTAATCATAATCGTGTACAATCCACGATCAACAGAGACTGGCATCGCATCGCTGAATCGTTCCCTTTGCATTGCATTCTTGCGTTGCCTTTCCTTTGCAATTTCGCTTCGGCTTGGTCAATTTCTCAAGTCTAACAAGTTGCGGTATCAATTCTGCATGGAAGTTCTCTTGTGATGGAAGTACAGGACGGGGACTGAGGATGGGACATGTGTGAATTTTGAGACTGAGACACCTGCACTTGGGATGAGACTTTTAAAAATTTCATATTTCATGGATGCACAGAGTCTGTTGCGTGGACTGCAGACTGCAGTAGAAAGCCTTAACAACTAAACATTAACATTAAATCTGCGTAACAAACAAAATGTGTATGCATATCATCATCCTCATGACACTTTAAATGAATGAAAGGTTAACAGCAACATTTCATAGACATTCCATTAGTCACGTTTTACTTTTTTTCTCCTAAAGAAAAAAAATCCCACTTGTTAAATCCTACTTAATCTTCCACTACCAACACCAACTATAGGAACTATAGCATATTCCATCGTCTGCAGGTATTCTACTAAACAGAATTCGTCAGAGACTTTGCGTGTTTCTTGTTATTTATTCTTGAGGAAGGAAGAATTTAATAAAATTTCAATTTCGTACATAATTAAGTAGTAAGTACTTAGCAGGAGCCCTGCCCTGAATGCATACCTATTTGAATTGTGTGAAGGTTTTACAACTGAAATAAGTGCAACACGTTCAGTTTTTTTCGAGTACCTACCAACTTATTACAGACGCATATCATTTTCTTTTATTACTGTACATAATACATTATGTACCTGTCTAGTTCAGGCTGCAACCTAGAACAAGGAATATTTGGTAATTTCACGAGCTAATGTTGCAGTTGAAAATGAAATGTAATGTTCCTGTCCTCCTGTCCATTAGTACTTCTGCCATTGCTATTGTTAACTTTTATGTTGGGAGTCTTGCGTAGTGCGGAGTTGAAAGCCTGAGCTTTTTTGAAAGCTTTAATTCATTTTTCTTCCTTGCAACCTCCATCCATGCTAAATTAAATACCTTATCCTTTTTTGAGAGTTTTCTTATGGGATTTGGAAGCTGTAATGTGTAAGCAGCAGCGTACTTACATATTACAAAATTACTACCGTTTAAAGGTTAACAATCCGATCCCGAATCGGAAATTGAAATTACAATTTTTCCATCCCCCACGCTGAGCTGTTTAAATGGAACTAATTTAGTTTTAGAAGGTAGTTATTTCATGAACATAAAACAAAAACTTGATCGAATTAAATACTGAGAGAAGCACCCCCTCCCCAATAGCTTAAAAAAATGTTAAGGAGAACGGGTAAGTACTGATATACATAGTAAATACATTCAGGTAATAAAAGTTGTATAACAGAAAGACAGAAATTGAGCCTAAGGGATGGTGAGGGAAGGATATTACACCAGAAAGAGAGAGAGAGACGGACAGACGAGGTAAAGGTAACTAGGCAAGGCAGAGCGGAAGACCGTGGGAAAAGATAAAAATCTTAAAGCTTGAGAATTTTCAAAGTACCAACGGAAATCAGAGTGAATCAGTTCTAATTTTTTTTTGTCTCTGAGCTTTAAGTCTGAGAGCGGAAATGTTACATAAACATTGACTTCCCTCGATCTAAATTCATTCTTTGACCTTGCACTTTTCCAAAAATATTTTGCTAGCTGATACACTGGCTACTTAAGTTAAGGCAACACCTGTCCACTATAGTTTCGCTTTAACAATGCATGGACTGTTTTGAGGTAAAAATGCTATGCAATACATTTCTGTGACTGTCAATGCAACAAGGTAAAATTATTTTTATTTCATTTTATGAATTGCATAAAAAATAGATAAAGATTCAAGAGCACTTCTTATCATAGGCCAAGTAATTAATTAACGGTTGTGCCGCACGGTATATATATACCTATATATGTGCTACAGATTTAGTGTCGGCAGTGTGCTTTACCCCGTTTCCAAGAAAAGGAAGTTCATGAACTCACTCAGAATTGTAGTGATGGTGTCTGATTACTCAAACTAATAAAAACTATGTATATAAGCGTGTGATTATCATTAACTTACACTGCAAGGGATAGAAACGCCGACTAGCAAATAAATAAATAGAAACATACATATTTTAATAATTTGTTTAGAAAAAGTTTACCTGGACTTCTTGAATAATTTCTTGGTCATCCAATAAAATGATTTTGATGTGTTTATTCATTCGGCGTCTCCCAAAGCATTTCATTTTGATCGTCAACAGAGGCTAAAGTAATCTTTTAATTAATTTTTTAGCAACTCTGTCAGACAGGTGAACGTGTACACACAGGAGACACAAGAGAACCGCGATTATGAGAAACAGTAACAGCACGAAACTTAATCTTTAAATTGAAACTCTGTAACTTCCCTTGCGATTAGTTGTTGGTAGATTCACCTTGAAGAAACCACATGTTAAGTAAAGGTAATATAAATTACACTCGTTTAAACAGAATTTGAGCAGAACTTATTGAGCGCACTAATTTTAATTAAAAAGAAACGATTTTCTTGTGTGGAGTATAACTCTTAGTGGTGTCACTGTGAATGTGAGTGCTCACATTTCCCTGGACAATGCAGACAATGGTGGAGTGAATTATGAGGTGAAAAATAGGGAAATAAGAATAAAGATCTCTTGAGGAACGTGGACTTGCATCCATTCACGACCAAATGTTAAAGTTGAACTAAATAAACTGTGGACGTGAGATGTGAGGGAAGAAAGAGGAGTGAGAGAGAGAAACCTTTCATTAATTTTTTGTGCTTGGCTTGCTTGCTCAAGTCACAAGAACTCTGTTCTGTCTGTCTATGCGTCCGAGGTACACACTGCACAGCACTCACTTCGTCTTCCTTCAGCTTTTTACCTTCTCACTTCTCAAAGACTTTTATTTTTGCCTCCAGGCACCCACAAAATAAATTTTACGTAGTCCCTGTCTGTCTAATATCGTCTCGTAGTAATAATTGTAAACGTAAACTTTACCTCTTCTATAAAAGACTGTAAGTGTGTAAATACTTACCTTCATACAAGGATACATACCGTCGGAGAAAAAGCATTGTGGCGTAAGTCCAGTCCCCTCGTACAAGCATTCGAACAAAAGTCCAGCGTCCCCTTAGTCTTATTATGACGGAAGTCCGAACGCTCAGCTTTTTGCCTACCTATGGGGTTTCAAAAGTGTAAATACCACTTTCAGACTGTTTTGAAAAGGTTTAACTATCAGTTTTGCTACTTTTAAAAAGTGAAAATTAGTGTTTCACTATTTTTGAAAAGTGTAAACACCACTTTGATGTAATTTTGAAAAGTGTGAACACCACTTTTACGTAATTTTGAAGTGTAAGCACCACTTTTACTTTTTTTTTGGGAAAGGGTAAATACGAATTTTACCAGTTTTGTGAACACATTAATAAAAAGAGGGTTGCTAGGACTACACTGCACTTACGGGAGACTAAAGTGAGACATTGCACTTACGCCACAATGCTTCTTCACCAATGATATGTACAGTATATACGAGTATGTGTGTAGGTACCTGGTATTTGCGTATATTATCAAGAATATATAATTACAGGTAACTTTGTCTTTGGTGAGGTGCAAAGAAAAGTGACAGAAAACTACAAACCAAGGGATTGCGATTGGAATCGATTGGAATTGGAAATGAAATAGATTGGATTAGGATTGTATTCGATGGGGATTAGGTTACAAAAACAAAAAAGGGCTTGTACCTTCATAAATCCTCATAAATTATACCCGTCCAAGCCCCAAAATCCTAAGCAATTCAGTCCATTCCATTGCAATGCAACTCATTTGTACAAACCCATTGTATCCTGTCCTGTGCAATAGTTACTGGGATGGGATATGCAACCCATGGCGAAGACAGGTGTAATGAACGAAGGAAATCAAACCAAACCAATGTAATTCACACCTCCATAACTTAAATGCTTAATTGTCGGTCCCATGATTCCATTCGAGATGAAGTGAACTGCAAGTGAATAGTGTTGGTGTGATTTTAAAGTGTGTGTCTCGATAAAAAAAAGTAAAAATAATGAGAGGCTTCCATTTCAATTGGTACAGTAATTATGGAGGCGAAAAAACGTAATGTACTTTCCACTTACTAGCTGACATAAGCTTGGTCCCTTCATTTTCTTATGTTCCTTTATATTGCATAATTGTAAATTGCTGTAGTACACTGGTAATTTACAATCCTTGATGACCACAAAAGTACATTAAGTATTGCTTTATCTATCTGATAATGCATTTCGTTTCGTGCATACTTGTAGTTTTGATTTTACAGTTTAATCTTGAAACTTATCTTGGCGAAGCAATTTGTTAAGTATCTGTCGCTGGAATTACTTTTTTAAACTTTTTTTTCTTTTTAACTCTAGATGGAAATGCCAATTTTTTTAATCATCAAAAAATTAGAACGTTCTTGACAGTTTTCTGCAAATTGCTGATGCTAATGCGCGTAGGTATTTCGTATTGGCAACTACTTAAAGGAAGTTACCTACCTGTGAAAACTACGACCTGACGGTATACAAGAACTCCATTGCTAAAATTATTATAATTAGCAATTAATTATGATTAATGTTCCTCCTAGTAATTTGACGAATGACAGCTTCGTTTGTTGTAATCGTATTATTATTGTTATTAGGCTTCTTGAGCCGAAAAAGAATGTGATACTGCTTCGTCCAAACTAGAAGGTAAAACAAAGCTAGTGAACCTAGGTACATACATAAAGTAGGTACCTACATATACCTATTAGTTAGAAATCTGTTGTACAAGGTTTAACATTAAAAAATCAAACTTCTTAAGTCAAGATAATCGCCCTTTAAATTTAATGAATACAGTGTTTTGCCATTATTGGTGTCTTGCCCGTGTTTATCAGTAATTAGTATCGACAACGTGTTCGTTAATAATAATTAGTTAACGTGTAGGTAATTTTGACGAGCCTACTTACAGAATTTCTATTACTGCACACAAGAATAAGTAAGAGCCTAAGAATACATATACTGTTAGAAGGTTTTTTGGGAGGATAGACACATTTATGATGCCCTAATGCATTGACTTGCTGTATGTATATGGATGCCGCATACTTATTTATAATATCTTGCCATTTTCTAATTTCAAACCTGAATCATAATCATAATGGTCCTGGTTTGCCAGGGCTTTGGATGGGTGAACTTTATACGAGTGTTAAATACAAAAGGGAAATTTCATCTAAATAATAACTATAGGGAAATCCCTGCTTGCACAAACAGCATGCCTTTGTTAATGATGAGACTGTCTTGTCTGTGTATTGGGCATTGGCATTGGATTTTGGGAAGGGGCACGGTAAGAATTCTGGGGCTCTGCTTTGAGCTTTTTCTTTCGGGCGTCAATGCCTGCTGTAAGCTGTGTGCACGCAACTAAAAGGTCGACCAGATCACAGGCTTTAGCAATTGAAAATTGAAACAGCATAATGTCGCTCATGATTATAGTAAATACCGTACTTAACGTCAATATTTTGACGGGTGATGCTGATACACCTAAGTTCTATTCTGAGAGAAAATAAAATATAGACAGGTTCCAATTAATTCGACAAGATTAATTTCTGAAAGCGAAGACTTACAAAGAAGTTAATACATTACGCTCTCACTTATCACTTTACATATTCACCTACAAAAAGCTTTCAGTATGATACAAAAAGCTTGTTTGACTGAACTGAACCTAACTTATTAGTATGCAAAGGATGCTCGTCTACTTCTAAGCTGTTTTCACAAGACCAAGCATCCTGAAAGTGCCTAAATTACTATACCTACAATAACATCTCTCTCTACTGGCTCGTCAACGGAGACATTTCGTACGACTGCTTGAAGAGACACTACACCGGTCGTGGTTTTCTGGTAAAAGTTATACAGTGAAATCTGCTTACAATGACATTCGGCAGACATGTCAGCAAATTAGACTGCAGTTTTTTCCACATCTTTTAAATAACGTCCTTTATAAAGACCGTAAACGCGCATTAACCAATCGTCCTTTTACCGGCAACCAAGCAATGCTTCCGAATAGTAATGTTTAAAAAAAATCAGCCCAAATCTGTACTCATCATTTGTTTTGCAGCACCCCGAACAATTAGCATTTGCTTTTGTTTTTCAAATTATTAGTTGTATAATGTACAAAACTATCATAAACATTTTTTTTTAAATTCTGTTTCGTATACTGAGTCCGTTGGGCTATCCTCGTTGGAGAACAGTGATGACTTTGTTTTTGTTAATAAAGCTTGTCTTTCTCTCTGGTTTAAGATGTAATTTTATTGCTTTATTGTACCACTCTCTATAACGACCCGTCGTTATTGTCGTTATAAAGTCCTAAACTTGCTTCTCCAGAGGTGTCGTTATAACGTGATCCCACTGTATTGGTTTCTGGCTTCTGTTGTGGTCATTTCATCTCTACAAGTTGTCATCTGTTCTGCCTTTGATGTTTCAGTTTCAGTTTTAGCTTTATTGTAGAGTCATTCAGTACCTACGTATTGATTTCCATCACGTTATGACTATTAATTGTTTGGAAAATTGCAAAATTTAATGCCACCGACCGCGACCTAAGGAAGGGTGCAATACTCCAAAAATAATACCGTAAAAAAATTATAAGCAGGATTCGCCCGTGATTTTAACCCAAGAGGATAAATTATCGCTAAAAGTGGTTTTAACCCGCTTTAATTTTTTATGATTTCTGACCTAAATTGAATTTATTATTCTAAAAGTGAATAATGATTCATAAAATAGTGTCTTCTTGTAATAAAAAGGTTTAAGTGTTTTATTTTGTGGATTCCGAATTAGTTAAAAAAAGAGAGCAATTAACTACAGCATAAGAAAGCATTGGACGTAGCATTGGGTTATAATTAGTAGCAGTTTTACGTGCTCATGATGTTTTATAATTAAAATCACTTAACAGCCACTTTTAGCCATGACTTTAATTTTAGCCAGATTTTCAGCAAAAGATGACTTTTGGTGAACCCTGACTATAAATAAAATAATCGGTTCAGGTCACTACAGGTTGGTAAACACGTACTGGCTCGGTGATATGTACGTATACGCAGTCTACGAAGTACAATTTACTCCGTAATCCGTGAGACTAAGGTTTTAGTTGAATCATTCAAAATGCTTGTCCTCCATGCAATATTTTATTCGGTGGCCTTTTGTTGATATAAGTGGATTCACTTATTCAGGAATCTTTGTGTTTTTCCTGCTTAGAAACCAGAGTGTTACTGTAGAGGGGCGCGGCTATCGAGAGCCTTTACTGTATTATCGACAACGAGGTTGTGGAAAACTTGCCTACTGCTAACGATGAGTACCATTCAATCAATAGTGCAATGCAAAATGAAAAAAAAACTTTATAATTTAAGAAAGTATATAAAAAATGATTAACAAAATTTAAATTGTTTAGCTGTACTTATGCAGTGTAAGCAGGGATGAATATATATGTACGCAGGTAGATGGGTTTTTATTGCACATCAAACTTTTGCTGGCGAATGCTCATAATTCCATTGTAAACTGGGTTATTCTGTATGAGTAGTATATGTGGTACGAAAAAGACTACAAGCACTAATCAGTTAATTCAATTGATTTCAATGCAAATGAATAAAAAGTGAGTTTCATTGAGTATAAAATACTACGGTTTTTATTTTCATTTAATCACGGTCACATGGATCGTCTTCATTAAATTGCAATGTAAACCATATCCACAAGAACTCACACAGTGCCAAGAATAGGCAAAAGTGCACAACATACTGACACTGGCTGAGCAAAACGAATAAATAAAAACAACATAACAATCGGAAATAAATCAATCTTGATAATTAATAGTTCAGTATTGCAATATACACGACATACGTTCCTTTCACGAGATCATGATTTTTAATTTTACAAGTTTACGCTAATTACTGTTGAATAAATTATACGGATATTTGATGTATATGTAAGTCTTCTTTATGCCGTAATAATTTAAACGAATAAACACAACTAATGCATACATTCAAGAATCTAAGACAAACTAAGTCACCTTAATGTAGCACGACTTTTTTCCAGCTATGTAGTTATTAGTACCTACTGCTCACGTATATCAGGTTAGGTCAACCTACTCTCTCGCCCTACCGCTATAATGTTAAATTTTCTACCTTCATTATCAGGTCAAATTAAATACAAAGCTAAACGGTTCCATCCACTACTATAATAATACCACACCGATTGCGTACTTACCAGCTTCCACGAAACAACGGACTTTGACGACCTAAACTTACTTAACTGTGGTTAATTTTAATTATTTTTAACAAAATCACGATTTGTATGTAATATCTAAATCTAAACCCACCAAAGGGTACCTTAGCGGTGACTTTCATAGTTTCGAATTGTAACCATAATGAAGTTAGCAACCTTAGAGCTAACGACAGTTACAGCCGCGTTTGAAATGAGCTCGTTACATAGCCACTGTTTATAGTCAGTCAGGGAAAACGAGCCCATATGAGCGTGAAATACGCCAGAACTGAAATTACTGAAATACTCTCAAATGGGAGCA
>JAQFZC010003681.1:0-18105 GCA_034695205.1 Dicyrtoma fusca | reverse complement strand
TCAAGAAATGTGCGTTCAAACCAAAGATCCACATTTATGAATAATCTGGTTTCTTCGTTGCATGTGTACTAGGTAATGTATAGCCAATGTATAGGGCTGTGAGCGTCAAGATCCAAATAAAAGAAACGCAGAGAGACAGACTGCAAGAAAGTAGGTACTCGTACTTTTATGAGTGGGCCCATGTGAGTGTATATTCACCAAAGGAAAATAATAATAATAAAAAAAGGACTCTTAGAATGAATGCTCTAATACAGGAAACAAATGCGGGTAAGCGGAAATTTGCAATGCTTACACATTTTTTTGACATTCTACAGAAATACAAAGAGAAGAAGAGAAAAAAACTATGTGCATTATTACTACATCTTTTGGTATTACTATTATTACTATTATTATTATTGCCTCTCTACAGCATCAAATACTTAAGCTAATGCTAAAAGGCTCCTTCCCCAGACACATACTTTCAGTGTGGCAGAGGTACTCACATTTTTATGAGAGTTATTTCAAAAGTGCATTGTTTATGATTAGGTATGAAGGAATTTATGTTGAAAGGCATGTCGAGGGTGAAGAAGCAAATTGGGACTTGTATGCTCTGTCCTAGGTTTAAAAAAGCACGAGTGGGGAGGTAATTTGTCCAAGAAGGATCAATATTTTGCATTTGCTTATAAAAGGGTAGGTACCTAAAACCTAAGATACTATTAGTACACATTTTAATAGTGTCAATACTAGTTTTATACACATTTTAAAAGGTTCAAATTACCGTTCTACTACTTTTCAAAAGCGCAAACACCTTGCATATTTGCTGTTTTTGAAAAGTGTCAATACTAGTTTTACATACTTTTTAAAAGGTTCAAATTCAATTTTGCTACTTTTAAAAAGCCTAAAAAGCTGTTTTACTGTTTTTGAAAAGTGTCAATACATACTAGTTTTACATACTTTTCAAAAAGTTCAAATTCCAATTTTGCTACTTTTAAAAAGCCAAAAAAGCTGTTTTACTGTTCTTGGAAAGTGTCAATACTAGTTTTACATACTTTTCAAAAGGTTCAAATTCAATTTCGCTACTTTTAAAAAGCCTAAAAAGCTGTTTTACTCTTTTTGAAAAGTGTAAATACTAGCTTTATTCACTTTTTAAAACCGTTCAAATATCAATTTTGATACTTTTAAAAAGTGTCAATTTTATATTTACTGTTTTTCAAACAGTGCAAATAGTAAAAGCACTTACAGGGTAAGAAAAAGTGGAATGTAGTATTTTCCCGTTTTATGAACGCATTTTGGTAAAAAGTTGATTGGACTTGCGTCACAATTCACAATCTGCACCTTCACCCACGATTTGGTATCCGATCTTGTGTAATGTCTGTGAACTGTGTGTACATACAGGAATTTTTTGTGTCGCTTCAAAACTCGGCTCACTGCTCAACTTAACTCGTCAAGTCAAAACATTTTTGTTCCAAGAATGACTGACAAAAAAAATAGTGAAGTCCCGAGTGTCAGGTACGTCCACATTTTACTCGCTCTTTCATTTTGCAATGGAAACATACATACACAGAGGACGGAAGGGAGAAAAAAAACACCATTGCCATAATTATTGTGTAACGAGGGGGGAAGCGACTGTTCAAGTCATATCACTTAGTTGTTAGCTATTAGTTCCCATATACACATGGCGGTTCAGTCACTCTCCAGTGTACATTAATATTTATACTTGAAAAATATCTGTAATAACAGAGGGATAGTCTAGATTAATTTTTGCAATTGTATGAATACATGCCAGGAAATGCAATGCCTCCCATGCCATGCCATGAAATGACGCAAGACTCATGACTCAACACGGCCAGTCACACTGCCATTATGATGGAGTACGTGCAACTAATAGACTAATAGAATGCAAAGGTATAGATATATATACATATAGCCAGGCAATCATTTCACTTCTCCAATATTCTTTGCCTTGCTTCTATTTCCGTTTCCTCAGCATGTTGTAGGTTCTTGACTGGAGACTGTAGACCCTAGTCTGAGCTTTATACGCGAAAAAAGAGAGTAAAAAGGAGAAAAAAACCCCTTGACTTCACATAAATATCTCCAAAGACTAAAAGTTCCAGGTTTTAACTTACAACTTACTATATATAATATTACTGTAGACACAGAAGGCACGGCTGCCCTAGTGTGGATGGCTATGGTCGATTGGGAGCTTTCAACAATGATGGCGTAGAAATTATTTTTGAAATGTGTATCAGGTGCATTTCAAATTTAGAACTTTTCCGGGTGAAAATAAAGCTTTGGTTTGTTTTGAAATGTGTGAATGCAGTGTTCAACACCTTTTTGAAAAAGGTGAAAATCAAGATTTGCATTCTTTTGAAATGTGCAAATATCAACTTTAGCACTTTTTCAGAAAGTAAAAACCAGGTTTTGCTACGCTTTGAAAAGTGTAAATGCAGTGCTTAACACCTTTTTTCAAAACGTCCAGATTGCATTTTGCATTTTGTCGCTTTTGAAAGTACCAATTCTATGGTTTAACACCTTTTCAAAACGTTACTGTCCCGTTTTGCCTTTTATGAAAGGTGTAGATACAATATTTCCCCCTTTTTTAAAACATTAAATCAAATTTTACTTCTTTTGAGATGTGCAAATAGCCTCTGTAGCTTTTTTTCTAAGGGGTCGAGCCACATTTTGACTTTTTTCAAAGCCTTTCTCCAGCCTATGTAATGAACGCTGTGAGATTCACGAAGCGTTACGATTACGTTTGGGGTCTTTTTTGAAGGTGTTTTAGAATTCTGATGGTTTAAACTTCTTCAAAAGGTAAAAACAAAATGATGTTTTGAGTTATTTTCGAAAGCCTGCCTCCAAGTCAAACTGATAGAAGTAGTTTTTACAGGGCGCCTGGCTGGTTGCTGGGTCGCCTGCATGCAGAAATATACTGGAAGTTAAAGAACACATTAATCTTTCATAGTTAATAGTCGGAACACTCCAAATGAGAGCTCTCGTAATAATCCATGCTCTGGTCTGGTACCTACTACGTGCATACAGATGGATGGATGGGAGTTGGGCAATGCAGTGGAGTGCAATGTGCCGTCCTCCCCGTGTTTCTTCAAACGACTCAAAAATTTTCTCATTCTCATTATTGGTATTTGGACTTGTTCCAGATTTTTCTTCATTTTCCTTTTATTAATGACCTGCCCTGGCATAAAAGTCGAAAGGAAAACCAAATCGAGAGCGACTATGGACCAACTATAAAAAATTAAGGATGGAGAGAGAGAGAGAGAGCTCATTGGCGAAGTGAAGTTACTGTGCGGAGTTGATGTGGTGTTAGAAAATCAAATGGGTCCTTCAAGAAATAATTCCACCTAAGTAATTTCATGTATAAAGTACTTATCAAGGAGTGCAGTCGCGGTTCAGGCTGGGATTGGTGGGGTAGGCAGCAGCCTATCCGTATACATACGATAGAAATTTGGTTCTTTAAAAGCTGAGATATTTCAGCAAACTTGCAAAAAACAGAATTGCTACCCCCGTTTTTAAACCGAAAAGTTCTATCAGTAAACCAGATGCCAGATAGTTTGTAGTTTCTCTTAAAAATTACCAATTTTTGTAGAAAAACTCTTTTCAAAAGTTTCGAAAATACCAGACAATTACAATCCACTACTATTTAAAATTTATTTTTCGAAATACCAGACTGTGAACTTGTTTAAATAATGTTTAAATTGACAATTTTTGAAAACACACTTTCAAAATTTCTTGTTTCCTCGAAAACACACTCTTATAGAAACAGTAAACTGTAATTTTAGAAGACGCTTTTTCAAAATTTCTAATTTATTTTGAAAACGCGTTTACTAAAACTACAGATTTTGAAAATGGGTTTCAAAATTACTAGTTCCTTAAAAAAACCTCCTCTTTGGATTAGACAAAATTAAAAGTGTCTTTTTTTAAGGAACTAGTAATTTTGAAAACGCGTTTTCAAAATAAATTAGAAATTTTGAAAAAGCGTCTTCTAAAATATTCGACAATTTTTGAAAACGTGTGTTCAAAATTTCCGATTTCTTTAAAAAGACACCAACCATTTAAACGGAGCGTTTCTGAAACTACATTTTCAAATCTGACGCTATTGCAATGCTCACAACCCCACTTTTCAAAAACTGTGCCTACACTCAAAATCTGTCCAGAACCGCCAATGTACTCCCATAACTCCATTCATCTCCAGTGCCTGTAAAACTTGGAATTAACTTGTATCAGAGTTCGGGTCCGAAGTACCTACTTTGAGACTGTATGTGTTCGTACGCTACTTTATTACAAGATCATTATGGTTTAAGTAAGTTCTTTATGAGGGTACGGAGTATGCATATTAGTTGAATTTACGCACCCGCTGTTATTTATGCTTGCCGAGACATGCATATGTATGATTGGATAAAAAGTAGAAAGTAAAAAGACCAAGAAAAAAAAGTAGGTTTAAATTAAATGAGCTGTGACATGTGTACAGATTTCCCTGGCGTTTTTCTAGGTAAACGCCGTAGTGCTTCAATTACTACTGCTGTTATGTAAATTGCTTTTTGCTCTTTTTTTAATGGATTGGTGTTACAATGCGGATACTTAAATCAAAAAAGGTATGAAGCTACAACTGCACTGCAACACTCCACGACACAACTCAACCCAACACTTTACTACAACATGACAAGAGAAAAAAACGACGAACATGCAGTAGCCAGGCTTAGGCTGAACGAACGATAGCCCACGAAAAAAAAAATTCGCCTTACATTGTATTTTGCACTGGGCCGAGGAAATGTCATGAGATCGAGTAATATGATAAAAATGAAAAGAAAAATAATAATAATAATAATTCCAATTTTTCAAAGTTAACTATATACTGGGAGCAAACCACAGGATTATATATATGTTCATTGGTCATGGGATAAAACATTCGACGTCAAATCATGTTTTTTTTCTACCATTTTTCCTATATTTTTGATTTTTTCCATGCACATGGCACATATACCTATATATATAGCGTATACATAGATCAGCAGTGCCAGTCCCACCTACTTAAAGAGTTAGTATGCACAAGCACGGAAGTTGAACAAATAAAATATCAAATCTAACCATACATAATACCCCCTGCTAGGATCAAAGGCAAACATAAAAAGTTATATAGCTATAGGCATAATAGGTATATGTATATATATGCATACTATGGGGGCTTTTATATTTGACGTCACTGAAATAACCAGGTAGGTACTTTGAAATGTGTGAATATTCATGTTTTGTACTTTTTTTAAAAAAGCGCAAATCTAATTTTAGCTTGTTTTGAAAAGGGCTACCCCAATGATAAAGTTTTGTTCTATTTTGAAAAGTGTCAATATTCACGTTTTATACATTTTCAAAAAATACGAATCTACTTTTGCATTGTTTTGAAAAGGCCAATACCAATGATAAAGTTTTGCTCTTTTTTGAAATGTGTGATTAGTCATGTTTTATGCTTTTTGAAAAAGCACAAATCTACTTTTGACTTGTTTTGAAAAGGCCAATGTCAATAATCAAATTTTACCCTTTTTTTAAATGCGCCAATATTAATTTTTTTCCCGTTTTTCAAAGACTAATAGCAACTTTTGCACTTTTTGAAAGTGTTTATTTCCATTTCGGTATTATGTTTTTGGATTTTCACTTTTCAAAACACTGTTTTGATTTTGCCTGTTTTTTTAATAATTGTTTCTTATTTCAAATTGTTTGCCATCACACTTGCAAGACTCCAGACTTTATGGTTAAATATACACCTCGCTCCGTTTTTATTTTGTTTTCCTCCGATTTTGCCCGCACTCTTTCATCACCACTTTCTACGGCATACATTATTATTACCCCTATACGATTTGCATTGGATGAAGAATTTATTGCCTAAATAAGGGCTTGTCTACGTATAAATATCCAGAAATGACATGCAATAAGAAATATGTATGACTAGTATAAACGTAAACAAAAAAATCTAGAATGAAATGAAATATGCCAATTGCCAAGCCAAGGAATAACAAAACTACGTCTACAGACGTAGGTACACACTCGCAGAATGGCAACAAGCAAATTTCCAATTAGACTCAAATGAAAGGTTTGTGTATGTAAAATAGTACAAGAAAATAGTAAATAGTGCCAGGACAAGAAAAAAAAACGGAATAAAAAAATAGTGGGAATTCATATGTTGGTTGGGATTGAACGGTTGACGGTGAGTGTGTGTGGAGGTACAAATTATCCCGAGTGAAACTACTGGATTTTTGTCAAGTCTCCTTCCTCTCTGGGTCTGTTAGTGGTGCCATAAAGCTCACTTTGACTCCATTAAACTATTTGGTATTTAGCTGAGCTGGAGCTTATATGCTTCTTGTCGCCTTCTTCCGACTATTAACTCTCTGTTGCCCTGTAGCAAAGTCAACTCAAGCCGTTGCCCGAGCAAAATATCGTAAAAACTTGAGGGAAGAAGCACTGTGAGGCAAGTCGAGTCCCAACCTCCCAACTTAAAAGAAACGGAACTCTAGCCCAAGTTCCAGCAATCAATCATGTTTTGTATTTGTAGATGCGCAAAAAAAAACAACTACATGCGCTGAACAGTGTAAACACCATTTTTATACATTTTTGGTGTTTACAAATGCTTTTGAATTATGTAACTTATGAGTTACACGTGTTTTAAAGAATGTAAAACTAGGTTTTGAGCCGTTAACAACCTTACTTACTACCCTATTTACATCTTTTTTTGGTTGTAAAAGTGGTATTTATGCTTTTTTGAAACTGTGTAATAGAGATATTTACTTTTTTTCAAGAAAGTGTAACATTGATATTTACACCTTTTCAAACAACTGTATTAGAGATATTTTCCAACACTTTTTTAAAATGTGTAAAACTGGAATATTACACATTTTAAAAACAGTATAAAATGGAAATGTGGATCTAAAAAAAGTATAAACTGGCATTTGCAACTGATATGAATGCTTGAACGTGGCATTAATACTTTTCAAAATTGTGCAAAAGGGACATTTACACTTTTGAAGAACTACCCAAGAGTGCTATATTTACATTTGTAGAAATGTTGAATCTGTAAAAGTGGTATATTCACGGCCCTTTTTTAATTGTGTCAAAAATGATATTTAGACTTTTTAAAAAGTGGGTAAAAACGATTTTTACACCTTTTTTCAAACAAATAGATCAAATTAAGATGGACTAGCATCAAAATAAAACTGGATCAAATGCTTGCTGGACTTACCCCCCAGTGCTTCTTCGCCACAATAGGTTTTGCAACTAACAAACTACTACCAACTGCAGCTCTGCCCTGCCGTCGCCGTGGTGGTGGACGTCGTCAGGAAGAATGCAATCAGTAATCGGCAGTTGAACTGTTGTTCCAAAAGCTCTCATTACCTACTTGGTCCTGTCGTGTAGATATTTCTTATCACGTCGATACACGAATAGCTATAACTTTCATAGGTCATAGATATATACCTATACACACACACTACTACAAATCTCAGCTAAAGTCAGACTCAGAGCCAGAGCCAGACCCAGCATTCAGATTCAGAAGGAAAGAATAACTAACTTTTTTCCCCGTCCGCGTCTGAACTACATCTTGTCATTTATTGCTTTTTCCCTGGCTTCACAGAAATTACAGAGTGCGTGTGATTTCAAATTACAAGAGATTAAATCACTCTAGATCATGGCATGACATGCAATCCTACAGCCCACAGTCCCAGTCGTATTCCTAGTAGTTTACTAGCTGCCACAGTACAGTACTGCCCTGTAGCCTGTAGTTCGAAGCCATATTCATAGTTAAATCCAAAATCTAATCTACTTCAATTCAATCCAGTATAATTGTATATAAAAATGTACAGTAAACTACACACACACTACAGTCGGCAGTCCTCCGAAAGAATCCAATTCAAAATGTGAGGCAGTGTGAAATTCCTAGTTTTTTACAATGGAAAAAAATGTAATAAATAAAATATATTTTTCCAAACTCTCAAAACATGTGTTTTTTTCCACACCACATTAATATCCCTTAAGCAGCTTCGGATTAAAATGTAACAATAATTCCGTTAAATTAAATTATAAAATGTTTATCCTCAGGCTACAGAAATGATAATGGAAACGGAACGTGCTTCAACTAACCAAAATGTACCGTAGTTCTCAAGAAAAAGCTTAACAAAAAAAAACGAATGATATTTTTACAGGACAGAAAAATATCTGTCATTTCTATCAAAACCAAAGCTTAGTAGTGAGGCCAGTATTACAGAGAGAGCTTTTAAACAGTTAACATGTAAGTCTAAGCTCTTTTTACATGCTCATATGGTTGGTTTAAAAGGAGGCCAATTATGACCCACAAAAAGAAGAAGAAAAAAAAACGACGGCGACACCGTGTGTGGCACGATTCCCATGCTTACTCTATGATCAGTGATTATATGGCTAACCATACCAATACGATACGCGATGCCAATGAAGCCACGTCAAATCTTTTCACTTGTTTTATACTCGTTAAATTTCCTGGGCTTGGATTTCATTTCATATCCCAGTCACACACTTCCAATCCCAATCCATTGTGTTTTGGAGAATTCATTCAGCTAAAACTTCAAGCTTGCACTTGAAGCACACTGCATTATTGGAAATTGGAAGGTAAGCTCAAGAAATTTAAATTCAGGGAAGCAACAACACAATAACAGCAGAAAGGTACAAAGCATTATTCTACCCCTATTGATAGCAGCTACGCAGATTTGAATAAAATACTACGTTTGTAGATTTTTTGTTGTTGCCATTATCTGAATTGTCAATTATCTGCATAGCAGAATTGAAACGATCCATTAAAAAAGTGGAATTTTAATTCAAGAAAAACTCAGCATTTAGACCCATTCACCCTGTCATGTGCCATGCGAGTGTATTTAGGGAATTTAGAGATTTCACAGCTGTAGAAGCCCATTGTACTGTACTGTTCATAAACTTCACCTGTATATAGTGCCCATTCATAAAAGTATTCAGGGCTACTATGTATAGTGGAATGTGCAAAACGAGCAAAAAAGGACTAAACTGTAACTTTTGAATTGGAATCGATCACATTACTCACACTTGACTAGGCAACTTATTGGACTGACGAAGGAATCCGTCCAGAAGAGGTTCGATTTGTATGTATGTTGGGAGCTGGGACTACATATGTCTTGTGTGTAGTATGTCAACAGAGCACAGAAGACACCGATACGATACAGTAGACAGGACAGTAGACTGTCGTACAAAATCATAGAGTGAAATACCAATAGCGATAGCGATCATTTGGATAGGAGGCTCGCAAATATGACTGTGATACAAAGCCATTCAATTTGGCTGAAAGGAGGCAAAATGTATGGCATTTTGACGCTTTGACAGTGTAAACTATAGAGAACAAGTCTTCAAAAAAGACAAAACTTGGTACTGACGTTTTAGAAAAGTGTAAAAAATGATATTTATACATTTAAAAAAAGACAAAACTTATTACAGACTTTTAGAAAAGCGTGAAAAATGATATTTACACATTTCAAAAAAGGCAAACAATGATACTCACGTTTCAAAAAAGTGTAAAACATGGTAATTGCAAATTTCAAAAACGACAAACCTTGATACTGATGTTTTGAAAAAGTGTAAAACATGGTAAATACACATTTCAAAACAGACAAAACTTGATACTGACGTTTCGAAAAAGTGTAAAACATGATATTTACACATTTCAAAAAAGGCAAAACTTGATACTGACGTTTCGAAAAAGTGTAAAACATGATATTTACACATTTAAAAAAAGGCAAACCTAGATACTGACGTTTTAGAAAAGTGTGAAACACATGATATTTCCATATTTCAAAATTGTCATTTCTATGACGTCATAGTTGACAGGCCCCACACACACGTGGAAGTCTAGTATAGCATCGACAGCAGAGCCTAGTTCCACAAATCCGTTAACCCACAAGGACAATCTGATGGCGATGTCTGTCTGCCACTGCCAATAAGTCAACAAGCATCCGATATGCCTGTCCGTATGCACATTTGAAGCACAAATATCAATAAGAATCAGGAATGAGGGACTGACTGACTGTGTAGAAAGGGATCCGTAAGCAGAGTTTTATTTGTCTTCCTTAACTTGTTCGAATTACGGATACAGTGGATGCTATTACTCCCGTCAAAGAGGATAATGTGCCATGCCCTGGGTCCCTCGTCCTATTGGATTATTACGCTGATGCTGCTATATAGGTTGGCAGAAGCATCTAAACGATAAGGTAGACACAATTCACCCAATTCTAACCTAAATCTAGAGCCCATCTATGACGAATAGGCATCTCTGTACTTGGACGATGATCACAAGACACAAGACGTTACGCATTTGAATGTACCTATATAAGTATGTAATATGGGCCAAGGGAATTCAATCCTGATTTTGTAGACTGTGTGTATAGCAGGTAGGTGTAGGCTGTATAGGTATAGCTTATTTCCTATAGATTCATAGCCCAGAAAACAAGACAAATCTACGTGGACGTGTCTACATAAAGAGAAACCAATGTGGCATGAAAATCACATGTGTACTCTCGGAATCCCTAATCCTTCCTTTTAGTCTCAATCCAAACTGACTCATGCCCACATTGACATTTCCCTTTAGTTATGGTTTCTGGTTTTATCCCAAAGCTAACTAACGAGATGTTCACAATCATCAATTCACATTCGGATGATGTACGGTCATAGCGTGGGTTAAGAAGCTTTGTGCTTCCGGGTAAGTCCAGTCTCCGCTTAAGAGCAATCTGACACAGCTCTCGTCTCTACAGTCAACATTTCAAGTAGGTTTGGGTCTACAAAAAGTGAAAATACAGCTTTTACAAATTTTGAAAAAGTGTAATTATAGCTTTTACACATTTTTAAAAAGTGCAAATATACAGCTTTTACACATTTAAAAAAGGTTCAAATACAGCTTTAACACACTCTGAAAAACTGTCAAAACAGCTGTTTTACACAATTTGAAAAAGCATAAATAGCAAGTGTACTGCTTTTGAAAAAGTGTAATTACAACTTTTACACATTTTGAAAAGGTGTAATTACAGCTTTTACTCATTTTTAAAAAGTACAAATATACAGCTATTACATATTTAAAAAAGGTGCAAATACAGCTTTAACACTCTGAAAAACTGTCAAAACAGCTGTTGCACATTTTTAAAAAGCGTAAATAGCAAGTGTACTGTTTTTGAAAAAGTGTGAACATCATCTTTAATCTTTTTTAAAAAGTGCAAATAACAGTTTTACTTCTTTTTAAAAACAGATGAGCAGCTCCGATGTTTAAAAACTGGCCAAATCAGCCACAATTCCTATTTTCAAAAAGTGCAAATGCCACTCGTACTTACATATGTACATATTGAAATTGAAAAGTGTAAACAAAGGTATTTACTTTTATTTTAAAGCCGTACTTAGGTCAAAATGGACTTACTAGTTAGCCCACAAAGCTTCTTCGCCTCCGATATAGGAGTTAGGTATGCCTGTACTGTGCACACCTACACACGTATAGCTATGTGCCTAATACACTGACAGTCTACATGCCTGTCAACTCACTAAGAAAGGGCCGATGACAAAATGAATACCAATGCGATCTCACTAGTCAGCTTGCCAGACCAGCCCAGGTAAGGGAGGCAGGCAGGTACATACTAAGTAGGTAGACTAGGCATATATATATGTATTACTATATAGCATTTAGCTACCTGTCCCTCCTCTGCTTTGTTATGTGCATAGTTAATCTGATTTCTGAATTGAGATTCTTCATCTGATGAAGCAAGTTGAAAACAAACAGTGGTTGCAGTGTAGAGTCTACAGTGCAGTGCCCGTGGAATACATTATGGCTTGAAATGTTCCGAGGGAGCAGACGTTGGCCGTTTGAACGAGAAAAATCAAGGGAACTTGTCAAGACTGCTGTGTGTTTGAGGAAACAGATCTCGGGATTGAATTGGAGGATTTGCATTTGATTTCCAACTTTCAATGCATAATAAATGAGCGGGTTTAACTACTCCTAGACACAAGCAACACACACACACATTTTATCACAACTGGTTGACAATGTTGTTGTTCCAGATTAACATAGATCGCCCCAACTAATAATTTCACAAATATATAGGTTTTCCCTGTTTAACATGGATTATGAAATCAAAGAGTTCCTCCAACAACCCTATAGCAGTCTTTTGATTCCTGATTCTAGTTTCAACTGCATTATTGCTATAGGCACTATAGGCATGTACATGGACAGAGAGTAAAATGAATCTGAATCTTTTAATTCACAACTTGTTCCATCCACACGCAACATTTGCATTCGACATTCAATGCAGTGTGTTAGAAAAAATTAAATATTTTATCAGCTAAAATTGAAATTCAAAACCCATTACCAAGTCAAAGTCATTCCTTTCCTAGAACTACAATCAATGTGTGCATACATACTTGGCTGCCCATTCTACTACTACTACTATCTACTTGTTCATCTATACCCATTTTACATGTAATTATGCAATACAGATACGCATAGCCTTAACTGTGAATTATACGAGGGGGTAGCCTATACAAGAAGGGAGCCTTGAAAGTGTTACGTTCTACGATTTGAATTGGAAAAAAGCTTAGAAACATGGCAAAAACAGCAAGATTGCTTTAAAAAAGAGTACAAAAATAATGTTTGCCTTCTAAAAACGTGTAAAACATGACAGTAGCCTTTCTAAAAAGGATGCAAAGCACGATTGCACAGTTTAAAAAAGTGTAAAAACACAAAAGCAACATTTAAAAAAAAGTGGAAAATAATAATTTTTAGACAGACTTTTTCGGAGCAAGTAAAATATGAATTTAGTCTTTTCAAAAAGTGTAAAACATAGTTGTGGCCTTCCTAAAAAGGAAGCAAAATACGTTTGTACAGTTTAAAAAAGTGTAAAAACACAAAAGCAACATTTAGAATTCAGTGTAAAATATTAATTTTTAGAGCAAGTAAAATATGAATTTAGTCTTTTCAAAAAGTGTAAAACATAGTTGTGGCCTTCCTAAAAAGGAAGCAAAATACGTTTGTACAGTTTAAAAAAGTGTAAAAACACAAAAGCAACATTTAGAATTCAGTGTAAAATATTAATTTT
This sequence comes from Dicyrtoma fusca, assembly GCA_034695205.1. Lineage (NCBI taxonomy): Eukaryota > Metazoa > Arthropoda > Collembola > Symphypleona > Dicyrtomidae > Dicyrtoma > Dicyrtoma fusca. The sequence continues at coordinate 5,005 of JAQFZC010003681.1, read as the reverse complement.
TAGACAAACTTTTTCGAAGAGTGTAAATCATGAATTTAGCCTTTTCAAAAAGTGCTAAAATAGTATTGTATTTTAAAAATACAATACTAGTTTTTTCTAAAACGGAGCAAAGGAAGAATTACATCTTTTAAAAAGTGTAAAACACGATATTTCTATATTTCATAATAGTTTCTATTAGCTACGTCATATTTAAAAGGCCCCAATCTGTAGAACCACTAACGGTGTGCACTGCATTTGTATAATTTAAGAAGCAAGTAACTAGTTTTGCAGGGAATAATTTTATCTGGGAATATCTAAAAAGGTTCAAACCTGCCTGCGTACTCACACTCACTCGTACTATTAACAACCAAATGAACCGAGCAGCAACAAAAAAAACAGGTCCATGTTTGTATTAAAATAAAGATAATACTTAATTCGCTTCATACATTATTCCTATGTTTACTTTATTTATATGTAAGTTGAGTTTTTTTCTCCTTTTTTTTTTCAAGAACAAGAAATTATAAAAGTACAAAATATAAAATAATTCTAAAATCCCTTACACAACTAGTTAGTGCATACATGCACACTAGTACTGAGACCTGAGCCAAAGCCAGTCTTGGGTCTACCAGCTTTTAAGAAAATTATTCCGAGTACGAAACACATAAAAAACTCATTAAAAATGTTCCTATCTCTATACATACCTTGCGCCCTGGTCATAGCATGATTTTATATGGTAGTACGACTTTTGTTTTGCTAATGAAACCGATAAGGAGTATAATAATAATAATAATAATAATAATACCACATATGTATAACTACACACACACAGACGACCACCACCCATCAACAACAACTGTTCTTTTGTTTAGGATCCAATCAAATATGACGTCATCTGGGCTTGGAAAGTTCCACGCTTTAAAAGAACCTGTATTTTTACTTTTACATTTTGAAAAGACGGCTATATAAATAAATATTTTATTTAAAGTGATAGTAAATAGGTACCTTATCATTTTGACATTTTCAAAAGGTACTACTCAAGAGATACTACACTTACACTTTTTCAAAAAAGGCAAAACGTGATGACTTGAACATTCTGAAACGGTGTGTAACCCGTTAAAGTAGCCTTTGCCTTTTTCAAAAGTACAACTCAGGATTTGAACATTCTGAAAAGGTATGTAAAACTACTAATTGGTCTTTTCCAAAGGTGCGAATTAGCATTTGAACATTTCGAAAAGGTGTAAAACTATTAATTATCCTTTTTCAAAACAGTCAATGGTACCAAAATACGTTTTTCGCCCTTTTAAAAGGTGTAAAACTACAAGTTGGCTTTTTTCAAAAGTGCAATTCAGGATTTGAACATTCTGAAAAGGTGAAAAACTACTAATTGGCCTTTTTCAAAAGTGCAATTCAGGCTTTGAACATTCTGAAAAGGTGCAAAACTACTAATTGGCCTTTTTCAAAGGTGCAAACAAGCATTTGAACATTTCGAAAATGTGTAAAACTCTTAATTATCCTTTTTCAAAACAGTCAATGGTACCAAAATACGCCTGACGGCTCCTTAAAAGGTGTCCAACTACATCTTAGCCTTTTTCAAAAGTGCAAATATGTACTGATTTTAACGTTATAAAAAGGTGCAAAATAAACAAGAAGCGTTTAAAATTGCAAAAGTAAAACCAACGGCTTTATCACTTTGGTAAGGACCAAAAGCATGGTACTGACTCATTTCAAAATTATTAATTCAATGCCGTCATAGTTGGAAAGCTCTTAATATATTTACATACGCTCTTCCACAATACAATGTGGGCGTACGCTCCACTACAAAGTACAAAGCAAGGGTAAAAGGATCAGGTGCACTATAAAAAAAATATCTACTTAACTAAGCTAACAAGTAACATTAAGAACCACTGTACTGCACTGCACTGGCCATGTCAAAGGACAGGCCTGTCTGTCCGTCTGTCTCTCTATGTCCGTCTGTCTGTCTGTATTTCGTATCAGTTTCTAATCTGCTGGAAATAAGAAATAAGACGGAAAAATATCTACAAGACATAATAATTTTATACACTTGCACACGCAGTCAGTTGGTCGTCAGTCGTATCGCTTTTTGGGTCCTCATTGAATTTCATTGCACTGCACTGCACACTGCACTGTACTCTGTACACACTGTTGGCCACTAAGAGTGAGCCAGTCAGTGCCAATGAACTCATTAAGATGACAAACGTGCAAAAACTATTATGTTCCTCAGCTGTACTTGGTCGGTCCTTTCATAGCCCTGCATAATAAATACCTGCAATATTTAAACAGTCGCCAGGCCCAAGAATCACCATAGGATTTGGATGCCTATTTGTACGTATTTTGAACAGACGGACGAAATACGAGGGAAAAGCCTTGTAAGTTGTACGTAAGACTGAATCGCACTCCCAATTTTTTTTTATTCCCCATCCTCCAAGGCAAATAATTATTATTATCTCCATCAGTATTTTGATATCATTTTTATTAGAGGTGGGCCTACAGTATAGAACTACAATGCAATGTAATGTAATGCAATGCACAGTACTTATATAGCTGGGTACTATATAGTGCTATTAGTTTTTAATAGGGTATATAGATTCCCTATATAGTTAATTAGCTGCTAACTGTCTCTGTCCCCATGATATGCAACCAAGTTGTTCAGTTCATTAGTGACTAAAATAACAAGCCAAGCCAAATACCTACTAAATACCTACTGCTTTTACTATATATACTGTGGACTAGTATACATACCTAGGTATATATGCTACATCATTACAGGTAATTCAATAAGATATCTCCAATGGTTTGTGTTTCCTTTCCTTACTACTTGCCAGACCGGCACCAGTCAGCTGATAGCTGCTAGCCTGTATAGACAGGTACGTACATATATATGTGGTTCCCAGGTGCCTTGCAAATATGACGTCAATAAAAGGAGTAATTTTGGCGCTTTGAAAATTTGTAATATTATCTTTTGCAAGTTTTAGAAATTGATTTCACGTTTTTGCCTTTTTTTAAAGAGTAATGTATCACGTTTTACACCTTTTTGAAAAGGTAATATGGCGCTTAGCCTTTTTTGAAAGAGTGTAACAGCATGTTTTGCATTTTTTTAAAACGTTATTATGGCGCTTGGCCTTTTTTTAAAGAGTGCAAATTCATGTTTTGCACCTTTTTAAAATATTCTGATTACGTTTTACCTATTTTAAAAAACGTGAAATCACGTTTTGACATTTGAACTTTGAAGATATATTTATATCCCGTGTTGCCAGTTTTAAAAGAATGTAATATAATATGTTTTGCAACTTTTCAACAGTGCTTTTCCACGTTATGCCGTTTTATGCATCAGCAGATGGTTTAGTGGAAGAATACAGATGGAACTTTTTACCACATCGATACGATGCGATAGATGAAAGGATTTAAAAAATTGCAGCTTTTGTAAATACGATCATACCTGATTTTTCGAAAAGTGTCCATCATTTTGTCATCGAACATGAAAAAAAACAACGAGATTTTGCAATTAGTTAACACGTACATATATAAAAAATACCGTACTTTTCTTATTAATACGACTAAAATAATTAAAGCCTTTACTATATAAACTATAGATATTTTATGCCTCAAATTGATACACGTAAAATTTGCAAGCCCCCTCAGGTAGGTTTATAGGTATATGTATACATATCTATATTTCAAGAATATTCACGTTCAAGAGTCTTACAATCAGTCAGTACGTGACTAACTCCTTGGAGTCATGCAATGCAACGATATTCTGCTCAAAGAACACAAAATATTCCCTGTAATGGAATGATATGCAAATCAAACGAATCGGCAATCCAATAACAGAGATACTATAGTGATATAAAGACATTACGAATATTATTTATAAGAACCTGAATGCGAAAGTAGGAAGCCCTACAGGATTTTTTTTCGAAGCAAATAATTAATAAATATATCTGTTCATAGATACGTAGCTATGTACACATACATATAGGGCAATGATACTCAATAACTCAATACCAAGCCAATGGAATTAAGAATCAGCGACGGCTTTCCATGATACAAGCAGTTCGATTTATAATTAAATATCTACCTACATCTGTCTGTTTTTATAGGCGGCTTTGGCTCAGGTTGCCCTATGCTATATAGCAATGCAATAGTAGGTAACTATAGTTATAGGAAAAAAAGTGTGATCTGATCTGTGATAAGGATAACATCCGTGTAACAGTTCCCTTTGTAACAATCTTTTTTTTTCTCTACTATTTACTTAAAGGATTTTTACCGTCACTCTAAAATCTAAATCTAAATGCATTCAATCAACATCTCTACAATTTTTTTCTAAATAGACTCCATTCATTGATTTATCAGCTCTGTTTTCTGTTTTTCTTCTCTCTACACAGATACGAAACGAAACGACGGCAGCAGCAGCAGACACCGTCTGCGTATAAAGGAGGGAAAAGTATAACATAAAATATATACTATGAAGTATGATTTAGGTTCTCAGATTAGGGTTATAGATTGCTAGATTTAACACAGGATTTCCAATTCAGCTCAAATGGCAAACAAAACAAAGACTCAAAGCTCCGTCCGTTTTCATGCCTGTAAGGTACTTTCAGCATTTCAAAATAGACACGTTTGGTGTTCACACTGTACTTTAAATTATAAGCGAAAAATAAAAACGTCCAATTCACTCAAACTCAAACATTAAACATTCCCTAAAAGAGAGAGACAGAAAGACAGGGAGAGAGAGACAGAGACAGACGGAACCCGGAATTAGCGATCAGACCAGATTAAATCACGTACCTATAAAATCAATGCAAATAAACACGTGCTATCTTTGTGTTCACTTGTAATGAACCAGACTCAAAGGGAAGGCACTGTCTCCACGCTTCTACCCATACATTTTTTAACAGGCTCGCCACAGATAGCAAAGCACAGTACCATACTGTAGTAAGTAAGGGGCCTATCAAGAATGAAGGCATAGAAATAACTTTTTTTAAATGGTCAAATGTCACATTTTGCA
>JAQFZC010003680.1:0-18108 GCA_034695205.1 Dicyrtoma fusca | reverse complement strand
CGTGTACAACGAAGAGCCCGACGGTCAAGAATCAGAGCAAGCAACGAAAATCTATGGCCGCGAAATAGCCTCATATGTGTGTGTGTGTGTCTGTCTTGTCTACGATGCACATTAAATAAGACAAGCGTACATCCTAGTAAGTTTTGTGGTACACAGACAATGCAATGCAGTAATGTTACCTTGCAACTGCCAGAAAACATAGGAGAAGCTGGATGACATAAGGCACGGATTTTTGGAATGAAATAAGAAAAATCCAGCCTACAGCAAGAAAGGAGAGTAATGCAATCCTCTCTGGCACTCCTCTCATAATTTACCTTTTTCTCTAACTGCACCACAACTCCATTCCAGCTGGCAAATAAAAGTGAAACAACTCCATTGATTTGTAATTCTATCGTCATTGAGAGTCATAAAAGGCCAACGACTCCAGCTGATTCCCCATTGTAGGTAAGCACTTTACTAGGATTTTTATTATCTCCATATGTATATAGGTATATTCCCATTATGTAGGTATAAATGAATGATGCTCTTTCTGTTCTGTTATTCTGCTATAGGCATCCACTTTTGAATCATGGAAATTGGAATTTGGAACTTAGGAATTTTTTGGGAACAGTAAGATAAGGCAGGTCTCATTCTCAAAATCATCCTACACCAGTACCGTAATATAAAATAGGCTACATACATATATAGCATTTTTAAAATTAATTTCTCATTTTCAGCTTTGTGAATAATTGTGATTGTGGCCAATTACTATGTTGCGAATCATTTCTTTAGATTTTTTTTTCTCACAGCTTCAATTTAGTGTAGCATGAAGGGGGAAAAAAGTGTGGAACTGTGTAAGAACTTGATGATAATGATTTTATTTCGCTTCGCATGTAGTCTCTACGGACTAGCCTATACATAGTGAACTTCTTCATCTTCTGCGGATGCTCAGAGAAATTAAGTCTATCGTATTAGTGGCTAGGAATAATAGTCATTTAAAAGCCATTAACTTGTTCAACGAAAATCTCCGCCTGTCTTTCTCTCTCTCTCTCAATGCAAAAAAAAATGTCAAAACAAACGAATAGATTTTTGCCTTTTGTGTAAGAGACTATGACGATGGGTACATTAACTACAGATACGCCGAAGAAGAAGAAAAAGAAGGACAAAATGCTGGCGACTTTTAAGTTCATCTATGGAATACAGAATTGAAACAGAAACAGAACCAGAGATTACGACTTATGATACGATTACGGCTACAGGTTGGCTGGGGGCTGCTGCTGGGAAACAGTAAAATATAAAAAAAACTAGTAAGTACCTTCGGTACCCATGTATGTACTGTAAGTATACGTATAATCACATTTTATTTTCTTGGCTAATACTTTATTTTCAACTCGAGTGAGAGTGTATCAGTTATGTGTACCATGTAATGTAAAATTTCTTCCTATGTTTAGTTTGCCAGGTCGACTCGGGGTGGATTAAAATGAAAAGGAAATTGACGACGATTGCTTGGAAAGAGGGCCCACAGATGTAAGACGTAACAATGTTTATAAGTGCGCTGTATTATCCCCCTGTCTACCAGTTGAGCATGCACTGTGCATAATGGAAATGTAATGTTACTGGACCTTGAAAGTATGAAAGTTGATGATTACGATTGCAAAAATGTAGTTTGAAATCGATAGGTTTTTCTCAGGTAAGTGCTATAGTCCTCGAGAGATAAGCCTTGATAGAAGAGTAGGTATATCTTATTGAGCCATGTTAAATTTAACCGAGCGAAATAATATTATGAGCTTGCAGATGTGCATAAAATATAACCCATGACAAGGAAAAGTCGTAAATTGAAAATATTTTTCTCCATCCTCCACTGGGAAAGAATAACGAGTTAACCACGACGCTCTGTACAGAGGATCTATAGGAACGACTCTCAACCCAAGTCAAGTCGCGGCAACTCATGGACATTCATCAAAATCCTTTTGCACACATGATTAGGAAACTGTGGGGCATAGCAGAGTGTATAAATGTATATTTATATCTCCCTTTATAGTATGTAAATAGATTGCGATTGCACTCAAGTCCTATGCCATCTAAAATGTGGTGTTCTCTTCTCAGTATGAATCAGCATTAGTTAGATTATCTCAAAGTCTCAAGCTGAAGTCAATCATGCATGCTGCTCCGTAAGTTTTTCTCTCTCCTGCCTCTCTGCATATTATGAGTTTATAGTGTCAGCCCAAATGGCACTTTTAGCATTGCGAAAAAACAAATTAATCTGGAGAAGGAGATGAAGACTTTTACTATGTAGGTACTTGTAGACAAGCGAAGCCTGAAGCTTGATGCTTGAGCATGGTAAGGGTAATGGTGTAATGGTGAGGGCAATTTCACATTCACATGTACAGTTGTCGATTATGATTCGAAAGGAAGTGAAGTCAATTGGGGAGGGACTGAGGGAGATATATATTCGCAGAAAAGGCGATCAAGTCAACCTTGAACTTTAATGAAAAGTGAACTTTTTTTTTTTTTTTTTTCCAGTCGCCCGCCCGCCCGCCAACTTGCCATGCACTTGAGCCATGTCATGCGATGCCATTCCATGCCAAACCATCATCATGATGAACATGCATTTTATTTTTCTTTGCTCAAGTTAACTCATCCATGGTCACAACTCTCACAGTCTCATCACAGTCCACAGTTTTGGACAATCAGGAATGCCGAGAGTGAAGTGAGTAAGTGTACATAAGTCTCAGTCAAAATGTGTATGAAATGGAAGGAAACCTCTACGCTTTCCTTTGTCCTTCCTCCCTAATTCACTCATCTTAATCATCCATCTTTTTGTGGTTTCATTTCTCTTCTTGCAGATGACGAAGACGACGAGTTACCCGTAATTCCATCTTATACGCCTATCCGCTCTGCTGTCTGCTTCCCTCGAGTGAAATTCTACGCTCCGTAACGTAAAGATAATGACATACTTGTACTGCCGTACAGAGGAATATGATGACCACGGAACATGAACATGCATTATGCTTCCCGTGGCTTGGCTTGGGAGCTTCCATATATGACGTCATACGATCAAATACGACCAAAATACGACGAGAAGACTGCGTAAAAAGTTTACAAAAAGTGTACAAACTTACAGAATGCGTTTTCAAAAGAACGGACCTAAAACAAATGTGAAATGTGACATTTGAGTCTTTTAAAAAAGTCATTTCTCCCTTTCTGCGGCGTCATTCTTGACAGGCCCCCTTGGTTTTGGTTTTTGGTTTGGCGAGGTGCGTTTCCATTCCTTTATCACTGCTATCAGTAGCTTCATCAAATCTCTAACATATGTAGCTCCCTAATCAAATGCATATTAGTACAAGATACAACTCTGAGCTGACCGACCCACCAAATGAATGACATAAAGTAGACAGTATACAGAGATCCACTAGTTGCTAGTAGACCCTTATGTCATAGCCAAAGTTGAGTATTCGTATAAACAATTTTTTTTCTTCCTTTTTATCTCCAAACTTCCCTACAACTTTTATTATGCAGTCTAGCTCGTGGCACACTTCCTCCTACACTCCACAACTCTTCACGAATATAGATATTTACCACAAAACCATCTCCATCTCAGTCATCATCTCAAACGCACTAACTTCTCCATGTTATCAACTCGTTTTGGACGTGTATACGCGTAATTCTATAGCATACCTGTGTAAAACAACAACATGGTTTTTTCTCCCTTTTGAAATGTTACGTATCTCTAGCTTTGTTATCTGTCTAATAAGCTACATGGTATTTATTATAGGTAATACAGACCACTACTGGGACTGGGACTGGTACTACTGAACTGATATGACCTGCGAATACGAATTACGAATAAGATCAAGAGCAAGAGCAGCAGCTTCCCGTGTATCAGTACATATAAGGAGTAGCGGGGGCCTTTCAAGTATGATGCCATCGTAATGACTTTTTTTAAATACTCAAATACATGTCACATTTTCCGATTTTTTCAAACTTGAATTTCAAGTTTTGCCCTTTTTGAAGCGCTTATTTAAGTTTTTGTACTTTTTAAAACGGTGTTATTTTACTTTTGGCTTTTTTTGAAAGCTCTTTCTAACCCAAATCCTTTGACGTTATATTTGGAAGTTCCCTTATGTATGTAAAATGTATATAAGTAATGATATTTTAGTTGTGTAGATGTATGTAAAGGCCTGCCTGGTCCTTCGCCGGCAACCATTTTTACAACAGCCAATCTAATCTGACGTAGTAAATATATTGTAGTCTCTACACTTGTCATGCCATTATCTCCATTTAATTCTTTATCAGAATTTAAAATCCATTTTCCATGAAATTTTTCACTTCCCTTGTCCGTGTCTGTCAGTACAGACTTAGTACATAGTTTAGATACACTGTTATATGTGACTTGATAAGCACATCCATTTATGAACATTATAGCTATCATTATCCTTTCTTCTAATGTCTAGGCTACATCTTCATTTGTCACAGTTCACGTTTTGGAAAGGTAAACAGGTGAAATTGAATACTTAGAGTGTGGTCAATGGTAAGTGCATAAATCTATAGATAGCTGTGTACATACCTATAAGTAGGTACTTGCTAGAGGGACAGGGACGAACTGTGCATTGTCGATTGCATACAAAATTGAAATGGAAAACAAACGGTACTATATCTGTATTGCTTTGCTAGTTGAGGTATAGAGGCAGAGGGAAATTGAAATATGAAATATGTATTTAATAATCCATTACATCATCATTACAGCATAGCAGCGTCTCGTTCAGTATATGGTCTGAGGAACACACATCCGCTAATTTCTAATTTGATTGAAGACTTTGAAGAGAAGACAAGAATAAAAATTAAAGCCTAGAAGGGCTGACGCACTAAGATAATGCTAATAATGTTGATGTAAATTTTTAAGGCTGTCAGAACTTCACACGGCAATCAGCGGTGGTCCCATAGACACAACACCCTTAGTCGTAACAATTAATTATCCATGTAGAATGTGTAGAAGCAAAAGTCAGAACTGTACACCGTCCCTGTCATAAGTTATACGGAGTCAAAATATATAAATTCTCAAAGAGGAAAATCCCTGGCACTGGCCACTGGCACGTAGTCTCTAGTATTTAGCACACAGACTCAAAGAGCATACATACATGCCACAATATTTTTTCCTCTAAAGGTTAACAACTAACTAATCACTCATCTCCTTTGTAATACAATATCCATAATGTAACATTAACTTGTAAGATCATATAATATAACGGCTATAGTATTTCTTCAAAGTTCTTAGAAGACAGCGACGGCGGCGGCATGGCTTCTTGGCTCCTGGGCAGGGTGACGTCACTAACGTCATGTCAACTCAAATCAGTATTTTGACTTTTTCAATGTTTCACAAGCAAATGTAACTAGTAACTAGGTATGTTAAATTACTTAAGTAAGTTACTATAGTACACCAGACATGGTAATAATGTATGTACTTGATTCCAAAACCGTCACATTTTTCACTCTTTTGACAATTTCCAATTGTTCTGTTAGACTTAATTTTAAACGGTTGTTAAAATCGTTGAAATATTTGACTAGACAATGCAGATTATTCTACCGTTGAAATATATGTATCTAAAAAAAAATAAAATAAACCGTTGTTGTTACTGTTGGTGTAGCTAGGTAATAACTACTGTGTCTACTGTCTGTCTGTATAGCAGAAATTCTTTCCAAAATCAAAGAAAACAAAGCAAAACAATCATTAAGGTTGTTTTACGCTGGAGTGAGCAATATGTATATTAATTACATGGTACTCAGGTTGGGATTTAATTATATAATTTTATAGTTACGTGGCCATTCAATTTTGTACATACAACTTACGAGCTGAGTATATAATTTCATTACATACTCTTATTGTCAGAAGTTGTATGTACATATATATACTCATCTGTCGAGGAAAGTTAGCTTGGTTTTTGGTTTGGTTTCAGGCTTTCAGGGGCTGTTGTTCGACGTTATGCTAATGGTTTTCATAGAGTTTTAACTCCTGTTTATTTGGGCAGTAGCCTGCTGAGGGAAACTTGTCCCAATTCGCAAGATAATCGAGAGAGAGAGACTCAGGAGATGATGGCACATTGAGCAGCAGCAGCAGCATCTGAGCATGATTTGAAACATTTAAAATTTTGAACACACAAAACACATTCAAGTCATATCAAAGGATGCATACTGGGTCTGTCTCTGCGCTTTCTTACCGAAAATTCCTTCACAGCAGCGAAGCGGTTGGACACTAACTGCACTCTGTCTGTCCACACAACTATAGTCCCAAGTATTTATTTTCTTTCGTGGCTGTTATACTGTGCCTATATGTACATACTATTTTCTTACTGTACTTTGGTTAATTATCCTCGAATACAAAAAAAAACGTTGAACAATTTACTGATTGAAAATACAAAGGATTATACAGATCAAGATAATGTAATATCCCCACTACCTCAGCACTTGAGACCTTTTCTTTTCTCTCATTGTCAGAGAAATGCGTTGTTTGTATGTACAGATGTATGGAGCTACCTACGCGGTTAAAAAAAATTGAACGACTGGATGTTTAGCTTGAATAAAATATTATTATCATTGACGTTCTGAGGTAATCAGTAGTGGTGCACCTAATATCATTTTATATCTGGGCATGCTGAGCAGCCGCCAACAACTACAACTTACAACCAAGTCCAACCAAGTGGAAAAAAAAAATACAGAAGAGTTCTTTGTAGCATGCTATATGTATACTTTTGACACTATGGGTATTATATGTAACAATTATGCCAGGTTTAAGGTTTCTATATCTAATATATCAGAGCATATGTATAATAGTATAATAAAGAAACCATCACAGTACAGCAAACCATTTCGAATGGCAATGGAAATGGCAATGCAAAAATCTTGTGCGGAATTCTTTCTCTCTCATCTTAAGTTGGAGTATGCCCACACATTATCTTGTACATTTATGTACATACTCATTGCTATCTATATTAATAATATAACTGAGCAACTAATTTGCATAGTAAATGAAATTTCCTAGCTTCTTTATAATCGCTTTTTATGCTAATAAAATCGTAACACCTAAACGTAACACTCATAACATTTAAATCTGCATTAACTTTTTTTTTATACAATACTTTCATAAATTATTCAATGGAATGTAGCTATGCATATTTTCATGCTACTACTCATCTCATTTATTATGTATACATAGGTATATTAATTAAAATACATATGTACGTATATAGTATAGTAGTATGTGCACTCCTCAGATACTGTGTGTTCTGCAACTTCTGCAGCTGCACTCAAGTGAAAAATGTTGAAAAATGCGCACATTTTAATTGCAAAGCCAATTGATTTTCCATGGGGAATATACGCCTTGGCTTTGGCTTTGGCTCTGGCTTTGGACATTTAAATGTTGGAAATTACTTCAAGGGAAAATTTATAGGTTTCATCACAAATCAGGGTAGAAGATCTAGAAATCATTCCTTATAACTAGTATGCATAGTCCATTCATTTACAAGTTTAAAAAATTTCAATGAATTTTGAATGACAAGTAGGTGCACAAAGCACATACCGATAAAGGGAGATGAACTAAAAAAAATATCTGTTGCTAGGCTCTAGATTTTGATTTTGATTTCGACTCGAATGTCGAACGTACCGATATTCGATTTTATTCGATTGGATAGAATCTCAATTGAAAAAAGGAAATAGGAATAGTACAGAAAGAAACAGATTCAAGATTAAGATGTGAGATGTAACTTGATATAGCTATTTATAATCCTACAGGAAGATACAGACAAAATTTAAATTTCTGATCGACTCACATTTCCTGACAAGTTGAATGGAGAATGGGGAGTCTGTACAGACAGACGTGGCCAATTAGATACCCTGTGACATGGACTGAGAACTGAATGACATGAAAATTTATGACAGAACAAGAATTGTCCATTAAGGACTGTGAAAAAAAATATAAAAATCTATTCCATTTCCATATTTCCATTCCATTCCAGGGAAGAAGAAGAAGGAGGGAGATGGAGATGTAAAGGGAGCTTCTGCTCCAACTCCATGCTGTATACATTATGCATTAGCTACCATTCTAGTAGCTATTTAAGTGCGGTTAGCCATTGCATTGCATTGCTTGCAATTCATGCCAGTCTTTATAGGGATGCCTATAGCATTGTTCATTACCGTTTATACACCTTTCCGGCTAGGCTGGGGTTTTATCATTATGTAATTCAATGTAGTGTGTATCGTATCTGTACATAGGCTCGAAGGCTCGTAGGCTGACTGCTGAATCGAAATAGAATTTATAGAAGGAAGTGAGAAAGAGATTGAAATATCTGTAGAGGATAATAGGACAGCTATACAATGATAATTATAAAATGGTGTAGTATATAATACTGTATATAGGTATATATATAGCTTAAAAGATGGGAATATCAGTAGGAAGTTTTTAAGGACTGACGATGAGATGATGGCTTAACAAATACTTTCATCAAGTGGCCCTTTTCACACCAGGACTTTTGTTCAATTAACACCTTCACTTGACTTATGAGACTTGAGTGCTGCACACAACAACGGGGTAGTGGAACGGTGTGACTTGTTTTTTCATAGCTGTCACTGCCACCATATATCTAATTGTAAGTAAGGGGCTGTCCAATTATGACCTGATAGAAGCCGACTCTTTGAAATGTGCAAACACCGTATATTTTGACTCTTTTCAAAGAGTTATTACGTAAACTAATTATTTTCACTTTTGAAAAATGCTTATTTTTATTGTTTTACGCTTTTTTAAAACGATAAAACCGTTATTTAAACTTTTTGAAAACGCTTTTTATTGCTTTACACACATTTCTAAGGGCTAAAATCCTTATTTGCACTTTTGAAAAATGCTTATGTTTATTGTTTTACATCTTTTTGAAACGTTAAAACCATTATCTACACTTTTGAAAAACATATATTTATTGTTTTACACCCATTTCAAAGTGTTAAAATCCTTATTTGCACTTTTGAAAAATGTGTATGTATATACGATAAAACCATTATCTACGCTTTTGAAAAACACTTATTCATTATTTTACACCTATTTCAAAGTGTTAAAATCCTGATTTGTTCTTTTGAAAAAAGATAATTTATTGTTTTACGATCTTTCAAATTGTTTAAACCGCAAATTTGCCTTCTTTCAAAACAGTTTTACAAGCCCAAATGGCACCACGTCATTTATGGAAGCATCCTAAGGATAAGTAGGTGCTATAGCGAGTTATGAGTGCTTCGCTATATTTCATATGTACAGCCAGACACACTTTGCACTCAGAGTATCCATTTACATAATAACCGTGGACAGGGCATCAAGAAATCAACATGAGCCTCGGACCACGGAACAGAACAGACCGGTCAGATTAAATTAGAGAAATTGATGAAATTAACAATGACACAGAAGGGATAATGTAGACAGATAAATGTCTAATGTATTTTCCTCTGGGATCCCAAAGGCCTGGCACTGGACGGACTCCTCACCAGCTACAAGCCTATTTGGCATTACTTAATTCTTTAATGGATTGAACAGGGAACGCATACGTCAAGCATTTACATCCTACCTGCCAAAGATAACTGCCAACAGAACAGAAACCGAACAGATCACAATATAATATGACAGAGGAGAATAGAACACACGACGGACCAGCCATCATCAACATCTATTAGTAACTACAGAGCATCGTGGGTGAAGAAGCATTGTGACGTAAGTGCGACGTACCCTTATTATTGTTAGCATTATTTTGGAAGTATCAAAGAACCAAGAGTCAGCTTTTTACCTATGTGCATACACAAAATGTACCTAAGTACCACTAAAACCTTTTTAAAACGGTAATATGTCTAGTTTTGCACCTGTTCAAAACTATCAGTTTTTTGTTTTGATCATTTTGAAAGTGCTAATCATTTTGCTAATTACTACATTTGCCCTACCAAAAATGTTACTTTGCAGCCTTGGCATTTTTGAAAGTCTTATTCACCAATTTTGACTATTTTTGAAAAGATCAATATCTTGTTTTATACCTTCTGAAAATGTTAGTTACTACTTTTGACCTTTTTGAAAAGCGTTAATTTATAGTTTTGCTCATTTTGAAAATGTTAATTACTGCTTTTGACCTTTTTTAAAAGTGTTAATTTCTAGTTTTGCTCATTTTGAAAATGTTAATTACTTACTGCTTTTGACCTTTTTTAAAATTGTTAATTAATAGTTTTGATCATTTCAAAAAGGTAGTTTGTAGAGGTGCACACTTTTTAGCATTCTGTCCATAGTTTCCCAGTGTCGAATAGGTTTGTTGGTTAGGTAGATAGGTTTGTCAAATATTTGAAAAATATGTCTTTGCACATTTCAAAATTAGTAAAACTACTTTTTATTAATAGGATTGTTGAAACATACGCCAAGGGTGCACTACAATTGGATCAGAATGCTTCTTCACCCACGCTACCTCCATCGAAAGATCCAAGAAATCCTAATGGACTTGTTTTTAGCAGTCACGATCATACTATTGGGAGCTCCCATTAAATGTATAATAAAAATAAACTAGGATTTAATTGCATTCGACTTGTCAGCACTCTCGTTAATCATTCACCTTTATTCCAACTCAGGTCGCTATCCATCCATCCATCGTCCATCCATCCATCGTCCATTTATATACCTACCAACTCGTACTTTCAGTTTCAATTTCTGCCGATTACAAATCTACAGGTCTGTATTTCCATGTTACATTAATAATGGAGAACACAACAATATAAATATAACAAATATGCTGCCTTCCCCCTTATATGCATATCAACCCTAATCCCGTGGACTCGTTCTCTGATCCATCGTACAAGTACAAGTCAGCTGATTGCCAATATATTAGCATTAGTAGCATTGCATTAGTAAATAAGCTATGGTTGGAATTTTTTCAGTGTGAACAGAAATGTGGGACTGGGCTGTCTATATCTATAGACTATATAGCATAGCATATACCTATATATATCTTGTGTAATCCTTAATTTTAAAATGAAGTGCTAGCTTCACCATGTACCTGTACCTATGTAACATAATTACAATTATCAAGAGTCAAGCCATTGTTTTTACTTGCGCAAAACAAATGCAAACTCGCATCAAGAAATACATGGGGACGGGCTATGCCGTAATTCCGTAATAATAATATAGTCATAAAAATATAACAAAGACACTGGGAGACATGATGCATTATCAATCATTCAAGTTCGACAAATTAGAAAATTATATGGATTTAATAATAACATTAACACCTTCGTTCTTGACTTGGTCTGTAATGATAAAAGACGTCCATAGTACAAAAGCATTCTAGTTCCATGTATCTACATATTAATTGAACTTGTTGCTTGTTCAAATGGTAATGGTAATGGTAGTGTAGTAGATGTGGTTGTGGTTCATTTGTTCTATCTATATGTTAATTTATTAGTTATGTAACTTGAAATTGTGCACAATTCATTTTTTTCTTCCTTCGTTGCGTTGTTGCACTGCATTGCGATGCATTGCTATTGCTATGCTATATGAAAGGAGGCTTCAATTCAATGCAATGCAATGGGAACGAAGATGTACGTAAACGAAAATGAAAACGAATGAAGAATCGAATCTGCAATCAAGTTTGATTCACGTACATAATATTAGCGTAGTACTCTGAGATGACTTTCATTCGCGCCTGCCTGTACATAATATGTCTATCAGTATGTACCTACTTTGTTCTTGAGAATAATTTACGATGGGAAATTGTTAAATTCTTTCATTCCCATCAAGCGATCAAACAGCCATGTGATCAGAAAACGATCAAAATGTCTGTCTATCTGTAGCTTTGCCCTACGAATGAGACCCTCACGCTGTAGAAATATCGATGTATGTAATTTCTTGTTCTTAATTTGATCAGAGCCTTTTTACTTTGTAATTTAATTGATTCCCAAGTCTCAGAACTCAAGACCTGTAATTTAACCGTCGTTAGGTATATTTTTAACATGAAATTTTGCATACAACTTATGCATAAAATCATTCAGAGCTTTCACTTTCTTCTATTTTGTTTTCCTGGGCAATCTGTAATCTGTAATAGCTATAGTAATAGTAATGGTATGTAATATGGTTTACCTCTACGGTGTACAGATTCAAAACGCTAATAAAAGTATAAAAGTACCTTACCTGCCTACTAGTATACCTTATTCCTGTCAGTTCTGTTTTGTGTGTGAATTGGTCTTGCTTTTGCTTTTGCTTTTTGCTTTTGCTAATGTCTTTTGCGTCTTTTCTGAGAAACGTTTCACACTGAACATAAACAGGACGTGGTTGCATGGAATTGGAAATAAAAGACGAAAACAAAACAGAAGCGCAGTAAAGAGCGAGTGCCATTTAGAATTCATTTGCTTTTGCTGTTTGCGGTTAACTTACAAAAGTGAAGACAGTACAGCTTGTACTACACGAAGTTAAAGGAATGAAGGCATTCCAACTTATTACCACTCATAAAATGGTCAATTATCTCATTTATGTGCTCATCCCTCATAAATTTTACGCAATAATCTTACAAACGAACCCAGCCAAAACAGAACAACATTAATTGGAAAAAGACGCTCAAGAGTTTTAATCGATTTTTGAAATACCTTAGTTACTGATGGAGGAAGCTGAAGCAATAAGGGAAATTGTGCAGAACTGCAGAAGGCAGCTATAATAGTGCATCATCGTATAGTGAAATAAAATTTATTGATTCATGATCAGAACTTAAAGTTCTGGATGAAGAACGCAACGTAAAACGTAACGCAATGCAACGTGAGTGAGCTAGGTAACGCAATCGAAGAGAGTATTGCATTTTCGACTGCTATATTTTGTATTTATTGACTAGTGAGTTCTTTTTTGCGTAGCCGTACTTACAACTTATTGAAGGGTGAAACGATTTGCCGATTGAACATATGTATATAGCTATGTAAATATTTATGACCGCCGTGGTCGTGGTCAGGGATTGAATAATGAATATTGAATTGAGAATCCATTAGTTTTTGAGAAAGACGGGGCTGAACATCATTTATTGTACGATGTATGTAGTTTATACGGTGCTATGTGCTATAGGTGTACCCCCTATATGTATGCATGCATTAAGAAAATAATTATTGGAAGACAAATCTGAAGATGTCTCCGTAAATTGAAGTCACGTCTGTCAGATCGTCAGATGAAGTGATGACATGAAATACTTAACCGGACAGACAACTTGTACCTGCACTGTACGAGGTACTCCGTTGAGCCTGAGCATTAGCATTAGGAAGACTATTGTCAATTGATACTTTAAATTACTGTTCAGTCATAATCGTCTAGGAAATCACTAAGAGCCACCGAGACCCGAGATCCACCAGATCTTCAAGACTTAAGTCTACACACGCATAAATCGCGGCCTAAGATACAAAATCACGCGTACCTCCGCGCTACGTATGTATACTTACAAGCACGTTGGGTCTGAGAAAGATCCAATATTTTCCCATTTTTGTTACACGCAAATACGGGGGCTCTTCACATGTTTTCAAACAGTGTCAATAAAAGTTTTACGTGTTTTTAAAAAGTGTTAAATCGAAGTTTTGCTTGTTTTGAAAAAGCTTAAATAGTGAGTTTGCATGTTTTGAAAAACATGAATCAAGGTTTTTCTAGTTTTTAAAAAGTATAATTTGAGGTTTTACATGTTTTGAAAAACGCCAATCAAGGTTTTTCATGTTTTTAAAAAGTGTAATCTGAGGTTATGCATATTTTGAACAACGCCAATCAAGGTTTTCTTGTTTAAAAAAAAGTATAACGAGGTTTTTCAAGTTTTAAAAAAGTGAAAAATGTAATCTCTACACAATATTAGAGCTCTTTTTATCAACTATGTACTACATTTATGAACAATGGGGAAATATTGTGCCATTTTTGAGGTTTCTTGGACACGACGAATCAGCCACTTATTACTTAGTCACTTTGCGTCTAACAATATAAGCGCATCCATTTGCGTTTAAGAAGCAAGGGGCGCGTCATTTTGTCTCTTAACAAGCGATATCTTTACTGCAGTATGAATATTGACATACAGCCTCTTGTCAGACATCAGACAAAGCCACACTCTACTCACATCCTATCCCAACAATAACGCATGTGATTCCGGACCTTAAATTAACCATCACAGTTACAATGCAACAATGATACTCTCTCAAAACTAACAATCAGTCCCGTACATATTAATACATTATTCCTTGTGCTGTTCCATATTATCATACTCGTGTAATAAGTATCTTGTCCAACCCATCATCATAATCTTACAAAGTCTACGTCTGTGTCAGTATCACCAGTATGTAGGTGCATTGAAAATTGAAATCTATGGAAGACATCTCTGTAGAAACGTTTTCAATCACCAACACTTTACCGATACATTCAAATAAAATGTAACCGCAGATTTATTTTGATCAGATCAAAAATTTTAAGCAGGAAACATGACCTACGAGTAGTGTGTGACATGCCCAGGCGATACAATAGAAGCTAAGACCTTTGCACACAATAGAAATAATTGTTTGAGCAAGTAAGATTGAGAACACGACGTGACATGTCTGCCTGTACCAAGGGCTTAATTCCGACCCTTGTTTTATACAGAATTTATAGCCGTAGAGATTTATCAAGTCTATTTTTATAATCTTAATCATAATGCGACCGACTTTGACTCTATTTATAACGAAAGCTAAAATAGAGAAATTTAATTCTCAGGGATTTTGCAGTCTACGGTCTACAGTCTACAAGCTTCTCTTATAGTTAGTAGTTAGACTAGGACTTGGAATTAAAATTAACAAAAATTTCTGCAAAATTGCAGCTACACGATTAACATGATAAGTAACGGTACAAAAAAAGTGTAGAATTAAAATACGTAATAGCCCCTCAACATTTACAGTCTTGTAGCCAATAATTTAATGAGACAGGACATGACAGGGGACAGGACAGATGCGTACACGCAGATTGACAGGGAGTGTGGTGCTCTGGACGCACGCATGTAATTTACACACACATTTTTTCTTGTAAATAAATTAAAAAAAGGGACGTCAACCCGAACCGTTATCATTACCATTACCATTACCATTTTGCACAGTATTATCAGTACATAGCTATCAAAGGAGGCAAAGGAGTAGGTGCAAATATTTTCTGGATGCAAAGCCATCCATGTCAAAGTCACTGTTTACTGTTTAAAATATATATTCTTTGTTCAGTCTCTTTACAAACTCGAGATAATTAAATTGAATAAAATTTATGAACACATTTCGGCCCATCCACTTCCCATAATAATTAGAACCAGAGGGAGAGAGAGAGAGGGAGAGAGAGATCACATTCTAATTTCTAATGCTATATAGCTATGCCTATAGTCTATATAGTTTGGCAGCCAAGCAGCATAGTACACTTCTTCCCGGTCATAAAGATACTTATTTAGATAAAGGATGGACATTGAATCTACGTTGACGGCTATAATTGCTGTGGAAGACGGAAAAGATGGTTGAACAACGGTTCATAACAACAACGCTACAGCCAGAACAGCCCCAACCATGTGTTTGACACCGCACTGACTTTCTGTAGCAACCTACACGCATTTTAAGGGATGAATGGATCAAGGATGGAGATGGCCAGCAACCTGAATTAAATCCGAACCAACTTGTTAAAGGAAATAACTCACTGTACAGCAAGTACAGTGAGACACAGATGGGTACAAAATATAAAAGAACGAACGGCGAAAGGCAAAAGGCGAAAGGGAAGTTCACAGGGAAATCATCAGTGGAATAATTGTAGTAATTTAAGAAACTAACATTGGACCCCACACATGCAGAAGCATGGAAAAGCCAAAGAAATTGAGGCTTCATTAAAGTAGGTATACCTGTAAACTGAACAACTGACAGACAAGCCGTCAATACAAAACGACAGACAGACAGACAGACCAACAAATACGATAATCATTACAAACATGATAATCACCCTTCAAAGAAAAAATTTCAAAATCAATGCCAATACACGGGGGCAGCAGACGCGTCTTATTTGTTCCTTGTTTTATGCCGTTTAGCGTTTTGCTCATTTTACAATGAAACTACATAGAATTCAGATCTGTCGACAATTTAATGCAAACACGAAAACTTTATAGTTTTGTTTCGCTTTTATTTTAATACTTGAGCAATTTAAAGCTAAACACTTTTAAACGAGTAAATAGCTTTGATTTCCCCGATGTTCTGTGCTTTTGGAAGAGATTTCAAGAAAACACGGAAGAAGTTTAGTTTTTGGCTTCGCAGTGATTGTGAAGTTTACGGATGCCAGCAGTAGTTCGAAGGCATTCTGCATGGACAACAATACCAGCGTAATAATAAATAATAATAAATAATAATAATAATACTAGTAGGTAATACTGTGATACATAATAATATGAGGGCCACTGCCGTAGCCGTAGCCGTGGGCCGGCAGAAGGACGAAAACACTTAGAGTGACCGCAAGAGAGGCTCCATTCACCACAGAATCTACTTACATATAAGATGGAATTATTTTGGATGGATGGACTCGGGACAAATCTTGAGAATTACAGGACAGAATAATTCAGTGTACAAGAAAGAAGAAGAGAAGAGCACCGCTTGAGCGTCTGCCGCAGCCACAGCACAGCTTCAACAGACCAACAACGACAACAACAACACAGGATCATGTTATACTTTTGTTGAGCAGGTAAATGAAAGGCCGAAAAAACTGTTTGAGGCTGTCAAGAGAAACATTGTTCCGTTCCATTCCACAGTAATCTGCGTGCTCTACCAGTGCCTATTACGTAACAATGTATCTCACTCCCTATAAGATAGTATACTAGCAACTCAGTTTAACAAAGCAACACGGGATGTTGCACAAGCAAAGCAAAGCTCACGGAGATTTTTGCATCTTCTATCTGCACTCTGAAGACCACTAATCCCAGTCTCAAGATCAATTCCGAAGGTAGATTTACATAATATGTATACCTACTTATAGATTGCATGCATGGCATCAGTGAAGAAGCATTGTGACGAAAGACCAGAGTCATATCTTCTGTGGTCTCCTTACAAAAAATGCAAATACCACTTTTACTGAAACACTTTTCAAAAAAAGTAAAACTCGCATTTCTACTTTTGAAACAATAGCAAAGGTGTTATTTGTACACGTTTTCAAAATACTAGTAAAAGTGACGTTTAGCCCTTTCAAAAAAGTAAAAATGGTATTTTGCACTCTTTTAAAATACTAGGAAAAATAGTATTTTTTCCCTTCGATAGAGATCTGGCAAGTAATTAACACATTTTGAACTTTTTGAAAATGTGTCAAAAGCACATTTTGAACTTTTTGAAAATGCGTCAAAAGCACATTTTGAACTTTTTGAAAATGTGCCAAAAGCACGTTTTGGAAACATCATCAACTTATAATGCCCTTTCAACAACTTTCAAAAAAGCAGAAAATAACACGTTTCCACACTTTTTAAAGGGCAAATACCAGTTTTACAATTGAAAAAAGTGTCACAGTGGCATATTTACACTTTTTTCAGGACTTTGGCACCACAAAGTGCCTTGACCGACGATAGGTTGGTTATGAGAGATGACGAGATTGCATGATTGTGTGATGTAGGTAAAGCCGGATTTGAAATTGATGATGCAAATCAGACAGTTTACATTACAAGTATTGTCTTGCTTTTCTTTCTTCTTCCGTCGTCTCTTCCCGTCTCGTGGAAGATGATATGCCGCAAGGTGAGTCCGTCCAGTCACCCAATCTCACGCACTCGCATCTTCCCTGCCTTTTCCTCAATGCGAGGATCTGTCTCCCTGCCCGCATAATGCTTCCCTGCAATGCTGACGAACCCTCCTTCCTTCCTCCCTACCTGTGTGCATACCTACGGTTGGATGCATAAACGTGTAGTTGGACTTGTATTTAATTTGGTCAGCTGTCAGTTGAGGGTGACATGATTCAGACAGCTTTAAAATTCAACGGGGTGTCAATTGGTGCGGAGAGTGGAGAGCTGAGGACTGTTCACTGTAGAGGTACACACAACGGGAATAATAAAGTATGTACGCACATAGTACATTGGTACACCCAACCACACTTACAGTACTTACTGC
>JAQFZC010003679.1:0-18109 GCA_034695205.1 Dicyrtoma fusca | reverse complement strand
ATTGAGAAGGAAGAGCCTTAAATTATAAAGGAAGCCTCTGCTTCCTTGTATTATCCCCAAAACCCAGCCTAACTTTGAATTTGAACCCCTGCTCTTCCTTCTCATACTCTCACTACTTAACTCCTACGCTAGTGTGGCCAACTGATAGTGCAACGAAAAGTATCTCTACTTATTCCGGCTGATGATTAGATCGACGGCTAACAAAAGTGTAATGACGTAATGACAAAGAATACGGGGTTTAAATTTTAATCTTCATTATAATTTTTAATTTTTACGTATAGTGTTATAAACAGTACCTTTTCCAAAAATTGGTTTTTGCAACATTGCTAATTTTTCAGGGACGTAATTTTTGCATGCCCAACATTTATCGTTAAGTACATATGGGAAATTCGCACACATAGAGGTGCTGAGCTACTGCCAATCGCCACTTATTTATACAAATAATTAAATTGTGGATTATTATTAATGTGCATAGGATTTGTATCGTGCGGACTAATGTCCAATCTGACCCTACAACAGATATAGGTACTTCACAAAAGAAACAATGCTAAAAGAGATCTGTGCACTGAGGGGACACAAGAACAGTTGGACAAACACATTAACAAAAGTCAACGGCAAATTTAATTTTGGCAAAAATCGTCAAAACTTTGATAAAAGCACATAGTTTCGGGCTCGTCTGACGAAAACGGATTGGCACAATCAGATGCAGCTTCATGAAACTCAGGTTCCTGAGGTGGATCTCCAGCCTTCTTGATGCAGTTTACATTTCCTGTAATATGATGTTTTAATTAGTGTTGTACACGTAAAGTTTTATTCTAAGCCACTAGCACTGAAAAGTATAATTTTTAAGGTAGTGTATGTATTAACAATTAATTTACTGCACCATGTTAGTCACAAAGAATTAGTAACTGCTTACCTTCGCGATTTAGCGCCCGTTTTTCGGCTTGTTTTATCCGAGAAGCTTCCCGACGCATTTTAGTCCTCTTTTGCCGTTTTGTATCTTCCCTCATGAAATTTTTAAAATCCCGAGTGTCTCCACGACGTAATGACTCCAGTGCATCGTTTTTCTGTATTAGAATCTGTAACTTCTGATATAATTTTCTTAACAGTGCTTTTCGTTTGGCTGCATACTGAGCTTCCTTCTGTTGTAGTGCAATGGAGAGCTGTTGGTTGGATGGCTGTCAAACAAAATATATTTAACAATGATTCTGACATAATTATATTGGTGTTAAATGTTGTATGTTTTTTCTAAACTTACATTCAACTGAACAGCCAATGCGCTCATTGCCCTCGGCCACCGCAAAATCCAGGCGGACAAGTCTTCGGTCGCAATAACTACAAATACAGTTCACTTTCTCATCACTCATTTCAGTAATAGTTGAAATTATTTTGATAAGGGCTTCAATTTGTAGGAGTATTTTAATGGATAAAAGCTTAAATTTACGTGTTTTTAGACGTGATATCTCCGAATTGTCAGTTGTAGAGGAATCCAGAAGCATATTTTGATAGTAGCTGCTCAAATAGCTTTCGTTTAGTGTGTCCATATCGGATCTAAAAACAATAAAATTTGCTAATTGTACTAAATATCGCAATCCTAGTCAATATTGAAATAGATGGGGACGTGCACCAACATCGGCAATTAATTCATTTGATGCGCTATGCTCAGTCGTGTGAAATATATCTTACAGCGGTTGTGCACGATCCTTTAAAAAAAAATTGAGCGTGACTGGGGGTAATATTTAGTGAGCAAAATCATAAGGAGAGCATGGTAAAGCGTAGCTTTTGAACTGAATTATTCGTTCAAGTACTCAACCCCAATACGCACGCTCTCGTTATGTTGTAAATAAAAGTGTTTGAAATGCTAATAATTAAATAATTTTTGTAACTTACTTGTTTAAATTGAGAATCCAGATGGTTTCATCAGGTAATCTACAGGTTCAGAATCCAGAGAAAGGAAGTTTTCATTCATGAAATTGAATAAAACTTAAATTTGGTGCTACATGGGATGCATTAAGTTTTGGTAGAGTCGCCGGATGGCGTGTGAGTTATTGAATAGTTATTGGTGTTATATTTATGCGTGGTAGTAATTATTCATAATAATTACTGCAATTATCCAATATTATGCTGCTTTTCATTGTCTATTTTATCATTTAGTGAAATATTCGCAGGCGAGTAAGTCGAGTAAAATGCAATTTTTAATTACTTATGCAATTTTATACACTTCGCGGAATTAAAAAAATGATTAAAATGCGTTTTTTTCTTTGCTTTTTTTTGGTAAATTACGTCATATTCGCAGGTGATGTAATTTTTGAAAGTCCCAATCTGGTATGTATATACATACCAGGTACAAGATTGCCTACCTTATTTATTAATTATTTATTTTATTAATTGCTCACTTAAATTTTGCAAACTTTTGCGAACGTAATTTTTGCATGCCCCAACCAGTATTTGCACAATGGGAAGTTCGCTTAGAGCAATGTGGTGAACAGCTGATCACAGCAACAGTACAAACATAAACCATGGTTGGATGGAAATGGGGATGAATTCACGAGAGACTCAATTACTGCTAATTGGACCGGGGCTCTGTAGCTGTGATGTTCTCAGGTTCCATCAAAACAGGAATATGTATACTATAACTAGGTAGTTATTTTAAAATATAGCTACAAGCATGGATTCCTTTTATGTAAGCCTTATGTTGACTTTGAAATTTTAATAGATAAAAATATCCCACGTTTCCCCTTTTCCCTACAAAGGGGAAATGGGATTCGATTTCTGCCTTCACAAATTCAAATTATTTTCGTATTTTTTCGTTGTGAATTTATTTTGGTTGAAAAACTGAAAAGTAAGAGCAAAATATAATTATACATAGTTGAAAATTAAAATTGAAGATTAATAGCACTGTCATAATAGTTGGGCGGGCATTTCATGGATAATTAATTTTTCTTCCCACCACCCAGCGGTGCGGTCCAGTGCTCAAAGTGATTGTTTATCTGACAGGGATAGGGAATAGGATCAAAAAGTTAGGCTTGTCAAAAGCAGTAGCCACACTTTTGACTTTATGAATCTACAACCACGGAACAAGTGTCTCTGAGTCCGTGTATACGTACATTGGACCTTACACATCCTGGACACCCACGTCGCTAAAAGAACGACTTAAATTGCCTGGACGGAATGGCATCGTCACAACAAAACACAAATGGGAAACGCAGAAAATATTATTCTTGTGTACCCACATTGCAGTTTAAACAAGCCAGGCTTATAACGGAATGACACTTTTTCAGGAAATAAAAAAACAAGCATAAAAAGTAGCTGCCATCAGATGCTCCCTACACTCAACTTTCCCGAATATAGAGCGTTTTACAACTGCATTCAAACTAGAAGCGTAACGTGTGTGCGTGCTCTGATGATCGTTTCATTTTTCTTGGTCCATTTTCAGTAGCTAGAGATTTATTGGATGGGCTTTTGCTCAGAGGGAATTCCATCTCATTTGACATGGCATATTTTCCATATTTAATAAGTGATGTGACATGGCAAACCAACGACAGACTCCTACACGACTATACATATACTACCACGCACTTTATAAAAGTTAAGGATATTATTCCAAATCTTATTGCTAGTAGCAGTGTCTACATTTCCGTGTTGAAGTATTTTACCTATCATTATTATTACTCAGAAAAGCAATGTGCACGTAGTAACTTGTCAATTTCAGTCCAGATTATATCCGCGTAACTGACGCAAAATCACATTTTATGCCGGTTTCTTTAACCTTTATTGCCTGCACAGCAATCTCCTGTACTTTACATTCAAAGCCTAGGTACTTTTCCTGGAATTTAAAACGTCTTACATGAATACATCATAGCTCAAATCATTATCTTTATAGTAATAACACCTAAAAACAAAAAGAAACATTTTACGTCAATTTCTACTGAGCAACGTTTCAGATCCCTAAGTAAGAACAGTAATAATTTTAAAATCATTTTGTAAATCGATTAAGTTGAATTAAGTGAGTTAGCGGGAGTACCCCAGAAGCGTGACAGTGTGACACCAAGAAAAACGTGATTTGCATTTTATTGTTAGGATGATTGTTGATATCCATTTTTGGTATGGCAAGGTTATTCGGAAAATAAGTATTTCATTGTACAACAAGTACGAGGCGGAAGTAGATCTCCCACTCAACACATGGGATCCGAGGAGCAGCATTGCGTGGGGAAAATGACTATTTCTCGCTACAAATCTGAACATTTGCAGCGTGTATGTACGTACAACGGTACAACAGTACTTTTCAATTTATAATGCACTCTACCACGCAAATATTTACTCTACTTAACAATTCAATCTAGATCTTATGGCATTTTTGTTTCGTGTACATATATGTACGATAAGTTCTGCAGTGCAGCCTTGGTTGCTTATTCGTGCTCATAGCAACTGCACAGTTAAATTCGTAATTTTGCAGGGAATGCCTACCGTAACAAAAAGATAGCAGAACATTTACGCATTTACTGTGTACATTGGACCGTGTTATTAGCAACAGTTGTTTTCTTCCCTAGAATGCTATACTCAAGTACCTACACGTCTTAAAAGAGACGCTATTGTCACATGGGATTGATATTTTATGGAGGGGTATCGGGGTTCGGGGTCGAGATGGGCCTCAATTTTGAAATGATGCCCGGTGCAAAAATGAGCCCCCCGGTGGCCCCAGTAACCCTCCATAGTATTCTCTCTTTATAAATCCCAAGCACTTCGGACTCCAGTTTCAATTTTCTTTCTTAATGGAACTTGTTCAGACAAACAACAATGCGCTTGGAATTGGTAAAAGGGAATTGAGCACCTTTTTATTGTATGTGTGTTGGTTATGGTTGTACTTGATGATACTGTATTACGTGTAAGCCTATAGCTATTGTATGTGTGGTATCACGTTCAATTTAAATCCGAATTCTCAAAGCTCCCTGGTTCAAGCAATTCATTTGGCGAGGAAGTTTCTCAATTTCTTATCCATTAAGCTCTACATTAGTATCAATAGCATCTCATTCTTGTTGGTAGTTGCTAAACTGTTGTGCTTTAATCGGTTGATAGGAATACAAGGTGAACAAACTCGATTACACACGAAGTCAGATATCAGTATACCGGAAATATCTTCAAATATATGACAAGTAGGTATTTACTGGTATAGCAGAAATGTGGCTAAAAACGTAATTTATAACTTTATTCGTATCTCTATATTTAACCTTTTCAAAACGGCTATATCTAGTTTGACACCTTCTCAAAATGTTCATTACTAGTTTCGACACTTTTTCGAAATACTAATTACTATAGTTTTGACACTTTTTCAAAAACGTTAATTCCTAGTTTTAATACTTTTTGAAAATGTTAATTACTAGTTTTGACTGTTTTGAAAATGTTACTTCGTAGTTTTACAACTTTTTGAAAATGTTCATTACTAGTTTTGACACTTTTTGGAAATACTAATTACTTTAGTTTTGACTTTTTTTCAAAAGCGTTAATTCCTAGTTTTGAATACTTTTTGAAAATGTTAATTCCTAGTTTTAGTAATTTTTCAAAATGTTAATTTCTAGTTTTGAATACTTTTGAAAATGTTAATTATTAGTTTTGACCCTTTTAAAAATGTCAATTCCTATATAGTTTTAGTACTTTTTGAAAATGCTAATTACTATAGTTTTGACACTTTTTCTAAAACACTGCTTTCATGGTTTGTCCGTTCCGAATAGGTTAATGTAATACATAATAAAACCGTTGTTAATGGGACGGAATCGTAGGAGAGTTGCATGTTGCGGAACACTCGTCATACTCCGACTCCCACGCGACACGGGGCATAAAGTCTGACAGACTGTCACTCACAGTCTGTCTGTTGGTGCGAGTTTTAGTGTAGGCCGCTGCCTAGCCTGGCTGAACAATAAATCCCCAAAACTAAATGTTTAGACTTAATCAACTTCAACCAGTAGAAACTCTTAAAATGAAAAACCTACTTATAACTAATTCAAAAATCGAAAATGTTTAACCAATTTTTCAAATTACACTTTATAACAACGTTCTACTGGTAGTGAACAATTTATTGTAAATTGATTGATTTTCAAAAAGTAAAACCCTCGAATGAATTAGCATAGAGATTGTTCTTGGAACCTGGAATTACTTGAATAAATAATATTTGCATGTAATTCTGAACATCTGAAGGCTGTTTGAGTTCCGCTAGCAAAATTTACTGTAACTTCCATTTTAAGAATGTAAATTCCCTTGCATACTGAGCAGTAGACGTAGGCAGATGCACGCACTTGTGTTTGTAGTATAGTTATGTCAATGTCAGCGTGAGCTCATCGAGTAACTTATTGCTTGCTCCAGAGTTGTTGAGTCCTGTCCCGAGTACAATAAAAATGATTACGCGAGGCAAGAAAATTGTCACTAGAGTACACATATATTAACTAATTTGACACAATTGTAATTGAAGGGAGAGAGTATTTGAGGGGAAAGCTGTACGGAAATGTCAAAATGTAGAAATCAATTTTGGGCTCACAGTGTGCTAATTCTAAGTTATGGCATATATTTTCACATTCACTTCTCAACGGAAAGTAAAAAACAAAAAATATATACACAAGACGGTAACACAAGCAATAATAATAATAATGCTACAAGAATTTCTCCAAGGAGTAGTACTTTTTTATGCTGCATCTGCTGGGGAAAATACACAGGGCATACATGAATAAGTCCACAGTTGGTCCTGTGCAAATATACGCATATGTTTACACCATTCAAATGCAATGACAAAAATAGCTCTGGGCTTATTTAGTTCTTTTCAAAATTCTAAAATGAAATGTTTATGTTTGCTAACAACTGCACCGCAGGAAAAATATTCAATTTTTAACACGCAATTTTCTCTGTTTTAATTTCTATTACAGTAATCATCCTACGGGCTACAGACCGTAAGTGATGTCAAGCATAAATAGATGTGACATTTTCAAATTTAAACTTTGCCAAAAGGTTCAAAAAATCCGACGCAATACTGATAGATTCGTGGGCGCTTGAGCCTATAATTTGTTAATAAAAATGCAAATTAAGTTGTTATGGTTGAACTAGTACGCAAATTAAATAGAGAGCACAATACAAATATATATACAAACTCGTCACCCGTCACTTTCCTCGTCAATATAATAGAAAGTTGGGGGCACAGACGAAATGCTATCAGCTAGAAGCTGCAAATAATGGAAAAAAATACAAAAATCATATTTCTGCCAGCACAGATGTATGCTGCTACATTTATACACTCACTCCGTCTCGAAGAAGATACTCTGAATAATGAAAAGACATCCGGGCTGTGGGTTGCAGAGCTCACAAAAGCATTTTAATAATAGCTTAGCCCATTTCTTGTAGGTCCTCATACATACCTATAACACCTAGCACTGTCAACGTCATCATTACACTCCTTGTAAGAACTACACACACCAAGAAAGATAGTGGATCAATTTTTAATGTGAGTTCTGTGTTACCTAGAAAGTATCATCAGCAATTGATATAACAGACGTCCCTCGATGTATGTAGTAAAGCAAGCTGTCTGTATTCCTTCCTGTTTCACCTTTTTTAGGAGTAAGTTTTAAAAATACACAAAAAAGCGCTTATGCCCAGCAATTCTCGAAAACTATAGATACAGTACCTACTTCGTAGAATGTCAAAGCATTTCACTGCTAAAAATAGTATTAATATACGTAACTTGTATTCTGCACCGGATTCCATTATATATTGCCACTGTTAGTATTTGACCAATAATAGCTTTTATTGACTATGTAGATGTTGGTTGAAACGCCCACACGTGAAAATAATTCCGACTGGAATTTATTTCCTGTGAATTTGTGAATGTTTGAATGGAAAACACCTACCTACCTGTGTGTGGAGTGTGGAATGATTAAAGTCAAAAATCTAACTTTTCTCGGAACCAGATTATGTACTCACATATGTATATAGGTATTCCGTATACAAATTGAGGAGAATATCCTTTTTGTCTGTAGGATTGTGAATATGTACGTGAAATGTTAGTATTTAGGAAAGTCCCAATGAAATGCTCATCGAGGTGAAAATCGGATGGGTGTCGGCAGCGAACACGAAATAATCCGTCCGCTTTTTGTAAACTTACCACGGCTTTCTCCTCTTTCTAATGCTCACCACTATAACATACACAATCCTTTGTTAGTTTTAGTGAGTTTAGGGAGCTATAAGCTGTGCTCTTATGTACATATATGCCAGTCAGTTCATTATTTACGATACCAGT
This sequence comes from Dicyrtoma fusca, assembly GCA_034695205.1. Classification (NCBI taxonomy): domain Eukaryota; kingdom Metazoa; phylum Arthropoda; class Collembola; order Symphypleona; family Dicyrtomidae; genus Dicyrtoma; species Dicyrtoma fusca. The sequence goes on along the minus strand of JAQFZC010003679.1, from coordinate 9,834 downwards.
GGGATACAGCATTGCATGGTAGTGTGTTTCAGTAGTAATATTGAATGTAAGAATATTTACCTGTGCTGTGTAGGCAGTTGTAGTATAATTCTTTTAAAATCTCCAAGCTTTCTCCGGAAAATCCTACTTCTTAACTGTAAGCTTATGGGCTGCTACAGATACAGATAGTTGTGCGATTCGATTAGTGCAGCTTGTTATAAGATTGTATGACAGACCAGGAAGTTCCTGGGCCCTACAAAATTTGAATAATTAATAGCTCTATTTCTTTTTCATGTTTTCTGCGTCACGATCACGACCACGGCTGAATGAGAGCTCTGGCTACGGTTAATTGTAACGAAACTGAATTCATTTTAAAGCATATCGCTGGTGAAGAAGCGTATTGCGGCTTAGGTCCAGCGTCCCTTTAGTACCACTTTGTCATTCCCAACAATCAATTTAGTACATGCTTTTATATAAAGTGCAAGCACCACTTTTACGCATTTTTGGTAACAAATTAAATGTAAATCGCAGCCTTACTGTTTTTGAAATGTGTAAATAACAATTTGACATATTCTGAAAAGATGTAAATAGCTATTTTCCATATTCTGAAAAGCTGTAAATAGCTATTTTCCATATTCTGAAAAGCTGTAAATGGCTGGTTTATACATTCTAAAAAGCCCTAAACAGCTGTTTTACACATTCTGGAAAGCAGTAAATAGCTGTTTTACACATTCTGAAAAGCTCTAAATCGTTGTTTTCCTTATTCTGAAAAGCTACAAATGGCTGTATTACACATTCTGAAAAGCTGTAAATAGCTGTTTTGTGTTTTAATATTTTATAAAAATGTAAACAGGAGGTTGACAAGTTTAAAAAAACTGTAAATAGCTGTTTTACTTTTTTTGAGAAGAGTAAATACTACTTTTACCACTTTTGAAAAAAGCGATATTTAAACTTTTTATAAACATGACTATAAAGTTGATTATTGGGACTGACGTCAAAACGACATTAAGGGGACGCTGGATTTGCGTCACAATGTTTTTAAAATATGACTGGACATTCGGCACGATGCTTCTTCATGCACGATACATCTTTTTATTCATGCTAGGCTTAAGCTTGATTCACTCTTTTTGACATTCTGTCAACCTGACGTCTCCGAAAGAATGAGTGAGTAGTCCACCCCCTGTGAGCGAGACGTTCTATGAGTATGATGCCTCAACAAATTATTTAGGGATAGTAATAAAAACAGCATAATTTCCATCCTCGTCGTTATTATGAAGTCAACTACCATTTACGAAATCTGTCATGTTCAGAGTGTTGAGGAAGCAGACGTAGTTGTAGTTTCGTAGTTCCTGGTTCCGTTAAGTAAGCTCATCTATCCTCATGAACATCTCCATTGAATATTTATTGTCATATTTTATATTCGTCTTCCACCCATATACCAACACTTAACAGCATAAGTCTGGGCAGGAGACTCCGAATGGAGCTGGAACTTTGCCGTTGCTCAGAAGGAACGAAGAAGGGCTTGCTTGCTATATACACTTACAGCAGTATATATTCGGTGGCCGCTCTGCTCAATTCCACATTACGTGTCCAGGCCAGGAAGGAAGAACGCTTATATATGAGCTACAAACTCCAGTCTTCCCTCAGTCAGTCTTGTCAATCGCTCCAGGCAGTTTCCCTAACAAATTTTCCGACTCCAGGCTGCTTCTTGTACACACTCAAATCACACCAAGACCAGAAAATAAACAAAGACAACGTCAATTTCAAATTATCTAACTCGAGTTTGAAAAGGAAGGAAGGCCTACTGCAGTTGCTGCTACTACTACTATTATAAAAATATAAAGTTAAAGCGTAGGAAATCCAGATAATTCCGACGTAGCTAATAGCTCTAATTTCTAATTCGACAGATATCTGCACATTTGAACTGAAGCAATTACACAAATAAATAAATCACAAAATTTAAGTAGGAAGAAACGTCATTGGAGGCTGAATATATTTATATGCATCGTATCCAAAGTATTGCACAATCATAAATCTCATCTGCAACACTCAAGAAGGAGTGAATAGCATCAAGTCAAAATCATATTAAAAATTGTAGACTCCAACTAATAAAGATCATCTTATTGAGAAATAATAAAAAAACACACATTCTTTAATTTTTATCTCAGTCGAAAGTGATAACTTTGGTGACGCTTGATCGCCTCTTGAGCCGCCACCGCACCATCAGTCAACCAACGAACAGGTCAAAGAAGTTCTTCTTATCTTATCAACGCTTTCAATTTAATAGGCAGAATTGAACAATTCTCCAAAAAATCTGAAGCACAGCAGCCCGCAAGCAAGAAGAAGAGTAGAGAATCTGAATCTGACGAAGAGTCTGTCCACAGTCAAAAGACGAGTCAAGTGAAGATCAGTTCACTAAACAAACTGCACTACACTGTCAACTGTCAACTGGAGCTCTCTCTGTGATCTTCAATTTGGCATAATTGAGCACATTTCAGAAATACTGATCACTGATCCACTGTCATACAGTTTTGTATGAATTAAACTCTCCTTGTGACCTTCAACCGTGAAATTAATTGTAGAGTTCAATCAACAAAAAAAGGGGGTTCAAAGTAACTATCATCATCCATCTGTATAACTAATTCAAAAATGAAGTCAATTTGGTCAGCATCTTCATGGGTTTTAAATTCGGGGTCGAAACCTTCCTGGGTCCTTTTGGGGATTCTGGGGATTCTAGTCGTAACGGCGAGTCTCTCTTCCGCAACACCAGCCCATGACTCCCTTCTTAATCTTGAGGTAATCTTCAACTGAAATTTATTTTAATTTGTTTTACTATTTATTTCTTTCACAACGGATTTTCTGATTGAGCAGCAATTTCATTCATCTAAATTCATCTGAATGACTGACGCGTTGATAGTTGATGGCATAATCACATTTAGTTTAGTATTATTAATTATTACTATTACCTACCTTACTAGCAAACTAGCTTTTTGAGCACCAAAAATTACCACACCAGAAACTGTCAACTGTTACGTAATACGTTTTTATCCAGCTCCAGCTCACCGATAACATTTTTCTTGCAAGTTTGTCATTTTTTGTTCTCGGTCAAAATGTTTCTTGGCAAAGCACAGCAAAGGCAGCATTTGTATTCTGTAATACATATAAACAGTTAATAATAATTAATATCACGCTTTCTTTAATCTCCTGAATTCATACAACTTACTTCTTGGTCATTATTATAGTGAATAGCAGACGTTGTATGTTCAATGGTTGGTTGGTAAGCCTGTGTCGGCTGAAATAGCTAATTTAATTAGTAAATATAATTAAATTGTCCATTCTGATGTCGACTGCCGACATTGATTATGATGGAAATGCACATTCCGTTATTATTATTACTATTTCTGCTACTATCACTATTACTTTTTTTGTTACAAAGTACTCACGAGCTAATACTAATGGGATTAGAGAACATGTACAACTTCGAAGTTGAAAGGAATATGGAAGATTTAAAAGCAACTTCTCTCTTTCACTAATAACACTAATAAGGAGCCTTCAGAATTGGCGTAGGTGGTTCGATGTTGGATACCCGATGATGACGATATTTCGTTGTTCGTGTAGCATCTGCAACTTCATTAGTTGTTAGTATTTGTAATGCGATAGCACTAAAGGCTCCTATAACTGTTGAACACAATGCACAAACTCCGGCGTAATTTAATTCTTGCAACAAACAAATCAACTTACCTAGATTCAGACACAGTTGACACAGATACTACTCTTAATCACATAATCACATTATTAGCGAAGTTTCAAACAAATGCAGCACGTAATCACGTGATGTGTACACAAAAAGAAGCTCTTAGAACTCATGCATACATACGGTCGGTACTTTACTTCAAGCAATCGTGATTTAAAGTCTAAAAACTGACTTACTAAAAGATTTAATTGACGGTGCAAGCTTAAAAGTAATTAAAAGATGAGGATCTTCTACAAGAAAGTGTAGACAGAATAATTCAAAAGAAAGAAGAGTGTCACATTTTATAGAATCGTTTATGCAACTAGTATTCTTGATAGAATTTGCATTTTACGCCTACGAACAAGTCAAAATTGTTAAATAGAGTAATGAATTCATCCAGTGTCAGTGTCGACTGTCCTTTAGTTATATAATAATAATAATTTGTATGGCATTGGGACATGGGATGTGTAGCTGACGTGAGAGATGCGGGGTGGGCTGATGCATTGTTAGATTAGATTAAAATTTTAGACTTAAATTCTGTCTGTGGAGCTGTTGAGTGCTTCAAAATTGTAATCTTCTCAAGAGTTCCCAGTTTCCCACGAAATTCCAAAATACCCCTTATATTAATTTACCAAGCTGTTGGATCTAATAATCCGTGTAGTTATATTAAATCTGAATCCCCTTACATATGATACATAGGGATGTTAATATGTATGTATGTACAGTACTACTCGAGATTTTGGAGAAGCTATTGTAAATCTGTGCCCTACATTAAATATTCAGGCTGAGACACTGTGTCACAATCTCACTTGGTACAAAAGATGTTGGATTAGAATTAGAATTCACTGTCATCCCATCCCGACCGTCTTTTGATAGATTTTATCTTCTATTTTCGAGTGTGTGCTGTCTGTTTGAGATTCAATTGCTTCTTTGTATGGGCTGAGGAAGCCATTTGAACAATTGACATTCGAAAATTAGACTTAAAACTATACAAAGAACTGACATCCACTTTACGGGGCTGACAGTATCTCCGTCCTTTTTCACTCTGATTCAATTAGACAGAGCACAACTTTAAATTCCACTTCATTTCATTGCATGTTCGAGACAGACTACCGATGTATCGCTTGTGTAACTGCAAAATGACCCAAATCCCGTTTCAGCGTTACCTTCAAAATAGCCACTATATTATCTTTAAGTGAGCTTCCTAAATGCAAAATAGCCAAAGTCCATCCATTTTACTGGTTTTACTAATTTGATAAAGGTGAATTGCTGGTTTTTCTATTTTCAAAAACAGTAAAAGTAGATTTACACTTTTTCAAAAAGTAGTAGAACTGATATTTAAACTTTTCCAAAAGTATTAAAACTGATTTCTACACTTTTTTAAAAAGTAGTAAAGCTGTTATTTACGCATTTTCAAAAAGTAGTAAAATTGTTATTTACACATTTTCAAAAAGTAGTAAAACTGTTATTTACGCATTTTCAAAAAGTAGTAAAATTGTTATTCACACATTTTCAAAAAGTAGTAAAACTGTTATGTATACATTTGTAAAATGTAGTAAAACTGTTATTTACGCATTTTCAAAAAGTAGTAAAACTGTTATTTACAAATTTTCAAAAATTAGTAAAATTGTTATTTACACATTTTTGCAAAATGTAGTAAAACTGTTATTTACACATTTTCAAAATGTAGTAAAACTAATATTTTCACTTTTTCAAAAAGCAGTAAAACTGTTACTTACACTTTTTCAAAAACAGTGAAACTTGAATTTACACTTCAAAATAGGGATGTCAATATAATACGGACAGACTTGGGCCATTGTGCATGTAGTATATGGAGAGACTTGCCCCATTTTGAGTTTATGCGGACTAGTGAGACTGGAGGACTGGACTTTAGTCATTTTGCCGCTACAGTAGCGATTTTCCTTTTACATTTGTATAAAATGTATTTGTGATAAATAATTACGAATTAATTTGGGTATACTTTTATAATTGAGAAACAAAACTTGGGGAATCATCGTCATTTTAGAACTTTCTCCTTTCTTGCCTAAAATAATAGCGAATTCATGTTGACACCCACGCAAAGTTAACTTGAAATGACGAATAAATTGGATTTGAAAATTGACTCAAGTGCAATGTACTGTCTTTGCCACTTGAATGTCAATTTCCTGTCCAACTATTATTGGAAACTTATTGATACGGAGAAAAATCCTCATTTAGTACAGCTTTCATAAATCACAATGACTTTCACGCCCATGTCCCGTAGGTGCTCACATATTGATACTGGAGTCGTGTTTCCGTGTACGCAAAGCTAATATAATAAAGACATGAGCATGAATGAAGGGCCGAGAAAGTGCCAGTAGCCCAGCTGAAGACAAGACAAGGCAATATAGGGTGAGAAAGCTGGAAAAGTGTGATTGGAGGATGTTGATTCAATTACAGAGAAATCCACTTTCCCCCAAAATCTCTGCGTCTCTCTCTCTCCGGCCTCCGTCTCTGTCTCTGCTGGACACTGCACTGGAATGAGCTCCAGAAAATAAAAATAAAAACAGCAGAATCCACAATCAGTCGGATCCCAGCCACAATAAACATCCTTTTGTCTCTTTTTCATTTTGTTTAGGGATGTGCTACGAGAACAAGGCACTTTCTCCTCCTATATTTACTTGGCTCATTGTTTCCTTACTTTTGTTTATCTCCACACTGACCACCAGAAGGGTGATTTAATGCCCTTAAATCCAATCACTTTTGCTATATTTGTCCGATCTGAGGAGAAAATCCAATCGATTGAGCATTGAACGTCCATTATGGTAGAAAATCTTAATCTTGTGGTCAGCAGTTGTTTTTCGGTCAATCTAATCATTCCAGACAGAAAGCAAAAAAATATACACAATTATGCATATAGCACTAAACTTTTCAAAACGGAAATATCTTGTTTGACACTTTTTGAAAATGACTCTTTCTAGTTTGACACTTTTTGAAAATGACTGTTTTTAGTTTGACACTTTTTGAAAACGATTATTTCTACTGTGACACTTTTTGAAAATGATTATTTCTACTGTGACACTTTTTGAAAATGATTGTTTCTAGTTTGACACTTTTTGAAAATGATTATTTCTAGTTCAACACTTTTTTAAAATGATTATTTCTAGTTTTGACCTTTTTAAATTGTTGATTTACTAGTTTTTTGACACTTTCTGAAAATGTTAATTTACTAGTTTTTGGACCTTTGTGAAAAGTTGCGTTGTAGTATAAACGTTCTTTCTAAAATGCGGTTTTCATGGTTGCCAGTTCCGAATAGGTTTAAATACTAGAACTACCTCGGTACGTTTTTATATGATTTTAATTAAACGACAATAATTGATTTAAATCACAGTTCCCATTGAGTCTATCCCAAGCCGACGCTAGCCGTCACAAAAGGTGTCTAGCACAAGTGTGTTTTTTGGACTGTTCTAAAATTCTCTATTGTACCCTGTAAAAGTTGTAGACTTGATTTAATTCCATGGGTTAATTGAATTCCCTATCTTATTCTTAGCGGATTAACTTACGATCCCTTAATTCCACACACAGCGTCTGTCTTGGCAATCCATTATTTCAAAGGCTCTAATAAGAGTGCATAATCTTTTGGAGACAGTCTTTTTCAATTTTATCATTGCATATATATACATAGGTAGGTATGTAAATGAGCGACTAGTACCCTGGAACTAAATTCTAACTTCTCGATCTTGAAATTAATGTTTGAGCAATGTACACCAGCCGAGCAGTATGATTTCTTTTGTAATGCATAGAGTAAAGAAATAGGAATCACACCGCCAGGAATGAAGGTGAACTTGAGGTAAGGTTAGCGCTTGGGATTCCGGAGCGGAGTGAGCTTTCACTTCCGAGAAGGGACTGCAGAGTGAAAAATGGCTTTTAAAAAGTCTAAGAAAACAGTGAGGGGATTCGGATTTTCCGAATTTCGGAATTTACACGGAGAGACCCGCTTTTGGCTTTTGGCTTTTGCTACAATACACAATTTAATGAATTTTAAATGGTTTTTCGAGCCTTGTCAAATATTAATGGGTCGAGTATCGCTTGCATATGTAGGTATGTATGTAGCTGTGAACAGGGCAGGGGCCCGCGTGTGTGTGTGACGGTGGTATCAAGTTCTTGTTTCTACCCGAAGCCTCTTCTGCTCCCCACTTTTCCCATTAATATGTAATTAGAATCACAATCCGTGAATGCATAATTCCTGGGGCAGATACACTTGTGCCCTGGGAAGGCAGTGCAGTGGGGCGAACGGTGAGGAGTGAAAGTAGGTAGTAAGTCAAGGACAGACGTGGATTGTGCAAGAATTAGCAGAGAGACGAAAGATGTTCTCAATAGGATCGTGAATGACGTGAGCAAGGGCAAAATTCATAATTAAAATATTTAATTACCTTCAAAGCTAAAATACTAAAATCCGTTCTTTCTCCCGTACTTCCCACCGGAGAGCCGCCGAGTCGAGGGCGCTTCAAAGTCCAAAACTTAAGATTCCTCGTACCTCTGTACTAGTATTACTGTTTAAGAAGGTACTACAGCTATTGACTATATAACAGTATACCTATATAGTATACCTATAGCTGTAGCTATAGAACTAAACGCCAAAATGTATGCATGAGCACACTATGCCCAAGTCACAGGTGCTCTCATCAACTTTCCAATGTGAACTTTCTCATTTCCGCTTGAAAGGCCCAAAGTCCAAATGAAATCCCGATCCCAATGAAGTTCCACTGGTTCCACACTATAAACTTCACTTTTAGAATTTCCAAGATCACCTCCGAATTCGTTTTAATGACTATACCCTCAATGACCCGCCTTCTGTTCCTATACACTATACATTAACGACGCATTTCATTAAAATACAAAATCATTTCCTTTGAATTTTGAAAATTGAAACAAAAGTTTTACTTTGTGTGTATTTTTAAAAGGACAAAATATGCACAGAAGTAATAATAGTGAAAATAAAATAAAGTGCTACGGCTGGTCACGCAGACGAATATCCTAGAATTTTCGAGTAGGCCAGATTAATTGTAAAGACTGCGACAACAGTGTACTGTACAAGAAAGATGGAACTCTGAAAGAAACTCAATAAAAAAATCAAATTAAACATTAATACAAGCAGAAAATAGTAGTGGGAGCAAAGAATCATAATTCATAATCATTAGGAACGGAATATAGGGATTTCAAATGGTTCTATTGCTATTGAGTAACAGGAATGAATGAACGTGGGAGGAACTATAAAATTATATAATGAAAAAGACAAGCAATTATTTTCCTCCAATACTTGTTTCAAAGTTGCTTGAAACTTTTGTTTTTGATTACTTGAAAATAATAACTGTACACAAAAAGAACTTTGAAGACTTAATTTACAGTAAAATTTTTGGGCTGCATTGCATGTCGCTGTCTGCGTGATTAGTGAGTGTTTTATAGTGTGAATAGACAACATTTTTGAGTCCACAAAAACCTTGTTCTGCCTCCGCTTAACATTGAGATATTGGGAACTTATTGTAAGTTTCTGCTACTTTGCAAATATTAATATACAAGTAGTTTTCCGCCTCATGAATTATTCAACTTATTTTAATCTCTTGGTTCTCAAAAATGGGAGCTTCGGTCTTCCGGAAAAAAAGTACAGCGTGGGGCGTTCAATCTCTTCTTTGTTCCAAACAACTTCTGAGGGCAGAAAGACTGTAGTTTCCTGATAATTTTGTAACTTTTAGACGCCTTTGGGCTGTCGTTTTCATTCCTTTCACTTGTCTTACTGCTTCTGCTACTGTCAATATTTCCCCACCCCCCTCCCTATTTTTGTCAGCATTTCTTCAGTGATGTGAAAGATTGATAATTTCTAGCTCCAATACTCATAATTTTTGTAGTTTTTGTAAGACAGCTATGTAACTGCAAACAGCCAGCCTTTTTAACACGAGAAACTTATCCAACTCTCCGTACATTATACTGCTTCAAATTCCAATTCGTTAATCAGTTGCACCTAATAGGTTAAAAGAAATTAGACCAACAATTGGCTTACATAATTTAACTTTTCAAAACGGTCAAAACTAGTAAATGACACTTTTTCAAAACGGTCAAAACTAGTAAATGACACTTTTTCAAAA
>JAQFZC010003678.1:0-18110 GCA_034695205.1 Dicyrtoma fusca | reverse complement strand
CATTCATTGTGAAACTTTTTGTTTCGTTTGGGAACTTAGCGGCCTTCGTATTTTATTTGATTTCTCAAGCAAAACACCAGCATAGGCAATGATGATGCAGTAGCATAAAAGTACTGGCATGCATTTACTTAACAGAATCGTTGGTATCATACAGCCACAAACACTAGATAGATAGATACTTCAATAGAATAGATACATCTGTAGCAAAATAATTGCGCAGTACTGCAGTAGCGCATGCTATCAATTTTTTTTAGAGAATAGATATTTTCAAGGCTTCAAGGATGCAAATCTCTTACTAGTAAGCTTGCACAAATTATCCTCGAATATTTATTTATTCCGAAAAAATTGATAGCATATAATAATATAATACGCAATAATTTTTATTTCCTCCCTGGCTATAGTGAGTGACAGCCAAAGTATCTATTTCTATTACAATGGTACATACTTGCAATAAAAGCAATTATTGTAGCAATAAATTAAAAACTTTATTATTAATTCGATATACATACACATAATTATACTCTTGCAACTGACTTACATGATACAATGTACTCAAGAAGGATTTCATGAATTTATTCGAAATTGCTTGCTAATGCTCACACTCACATTTAAACGGTTTAGTTTAAAGGACATGTTGGTAATTTATTTCATAATTTTATGCATGATTGATTAATACAACAACAACGCATTTTTCTACATACACACAAAGCAAACCAACTTTAATAAATCAATTGGCAAAATATCAAATATCCTGGTCGCACAAAAAAGTCTACTTGTTAAGTGGGTTTAAATTTTAAATAAAAACATTCTTTTCTACATACCTCTGAAATTAACGCCCTTCCTCAATCAAAGTTTTAAAAAAATGAGATAGTGTAGCAATCTAACAATAATCACTTACATAAAAAATAGGCTACAATTTTTGCATTTTCAAGCATGCCCAAGTACGCAAATAATTCCATAGCTTTCCTAGCCTCTGTCATTATTATTTTTCTGGTGACCGGTCATATTTCTGGAGACAGTAGTATAGTGGACAAGTATGGGAAAGATATGGATTTGACTCAAGAAAAAGAGGAAATAGAAGGACGGGCAAGCACAGCTAAGAAACCACCAGCTGGCGGAGGTGCGGCGGGGGCTGGAAGAAATGAGGAAGACACGATGGAAGATTTCCCAAATTATGACATGATTACTAAAATTGAAAATTTCACCGTCGATCGTGTCAACGATATTTGGACGATGACCAATGCAGTAAGGAAGAGCTATTGCTTTATTATTTTGATTGCAGGTTACAATTAACCTATTAGAAACGGGGGAACCATGGAAAGAATGCTTTACAAAAGTGTCGAATTTTATATATCAACTTTCTCAAACCCCTTGAAACTAGTAATAACACTTTTCCAAAACGGTCAAATCTAATAAATAACTTTTTCAAAACAGTTAAAACTTGTAAATAACACCTTTTCAAAACAGTCAAATCTAGGAAATAACACTTTTTCAAAACAGTCAAATCTAGTAAATAACACTTTTTCAAAACAGTCCAATCTAGGAAATAATACTTTTTCAAAACAGTCAAATCTAGTAAATAACTCTTTTTCAAAACAGTTAAAACTAGTAAATACCACTTTCAAAAGATCAAAAATATAGAAATTACTGTTTTCAAAATGGTCAAAACTACAAATTACCATTTTCAAAAACATTCAAAACTAAGTATATTACAGCGTCGAAAAGGTTATAATAATAATAATAGTTAACTCTCTGAAATGTGATTTAGGTAAGTCCAGCCAATCGTTTCAATCGTGCCTACATAAATGATGTCTTTTGGCCCAAGCTATTAAATCTGATTCGGGATGCTAATTTGGCCATCAAAGAAATGGACAGTAAAATATTATTTAAGCGGAAACCTTCAGCACTCATGGATGCACTGCTCAAAGTTACATCACTGTAGGAACTTCAACTTACATGCATACAACATTACAAAAAAAATCATTTTAAAAGATCAAGCACTGGGCATAAGTGTAACATGTTTTGTTTATTTTTTGAGTAGAAAAAGCTTACAGGCTCTCGTGGCTATAAAAGAAAAATCTGCAACTGACATATTGAAAATTAGGTACTTTGAGATGAGTTCTGCATCTTCCCAAATGCATAGGTTCTATGCCAAAAGAATTCGAGATATTTTGGTACATTGAGTTTTTTTCTTTATTTTTCTATCTTCGTTCATTTTTGAAAACCTTTATTACACGCACATTTCAAATTTTTAGAGAGACGAGCCACGGATCGGGATGGTAGCCCTTTCCATAATGAATTATAAAGCGTATGCCTGGGGCAGTAATGAAACTAGCAGTGGTTGTAAGTAAATTAAGGATGAATTTCAATCTTAAATCGTAATTTGATTTAAAATAGAAAATAGAAAGGTAAACTTTTGTTCAGTTGGACTAACCTCGTACAGAACCACACCGGGAATCTCCGAAGACATTTTATTGTACAAGGTGGGCAAGCAAGAAAAGGATATTTTTCTCGGAATTCGGGAGCTTTTAGAAAGAGAAGTAAAACATTGAATGAATCATGAATTCTATAGTAAACACTTTTAATTAAAATCACCCTTATTTTGTCCGTTATGGCCCGTTTTAACCGTGTTTTTTTCTTCTGATAATAATTCTACAGCCGGATGTAGTATTAAAAGCACAGTTTGATGGGAAAATCTGTGACGATAATGAAACGCTCTTCAACATTGAACCAGCTGGACTAGACGGCCCTTTCTATGTTCTCTTCCACCTTTGTTTGTCAGACATCAAATTTTTCCTCCTCTACAGCTTTGCCCATCTCTACAATCACATTTTTCGTGCGTGAATGTTTTTCTCATATCGTTCAGCAAAAAAAATGACTAAATAATTTAATCACTTTCACGTTCAGTGAACTATCGTTTTACTTTTTGGTCAACGAAACTTCTGAATTATTTGTAGAGGGACAAAATTTTGATAAGCAAGAGGACCTTCGAGAAGGGCTGAGGAAATCAATGCAGAAAAAGATTGACTTATTCGACAAGGCCTTTTCTAAATACATGAACGGTATTTACTCTTTTTTTTAAATTTAAATTAGTATTTACATACCTGTACCAAATTCATGTATTTGTAATCGCAATCGTAATTCTAGGAACTGGCCCTTCGTATCAAACTTATCCTGGCGTAGGAATCTGCGACAATAAAGACTGGGCATATGACGATAATTACTTAAAGCTGATTAACTTCCTTAAGGTGTGATAGTTTTTCTGTTTTAAAAGTGTTAATTAAAGCTTAATTAAAAAATAAAAGTAGTAACAAGTAAACAATAAAAAATCATTGCAGGTTTTCGTTTCACGGGAGCAAGCTCTCCATAAAGCAGGGAACTGTAAACAGACGTGTGATGTTTTGGATGCGACTTACAAGCCCTGTCCCAAGAACGATACGAATTGCATTCTTGATGAAGAATATGAATGTATGACTAAAAAGAAGCAATGTGATGCTTTTGACCCACCCTGTCCACCTGGAGCCTATCAGGTTTAAACCCTTATTTAAATAGTTTTGTTTTATCAATAATGAAGAAGTAAAAATCATCTCACCGATGGTTTCTACAGTGTCAGAATGCATCTTCCATCGTCACAACTTGCCCCTCCAGCCGTTATGATCGCCTCTACGAGTACATCAAAGGCTACGATTTCTATTTCGGTCCTAATGACCACGAGTGTGAGAACGAGACGGTGTCACTGAAAGGGAACTGGAAAATAGAGCAAGATGTTTTGGTGGACACGCCTCACTTTTGTGATGTGTGTACCTGCTACTGCTTTGAGCCTCTCAAGCCTCTACTAGGAGATTTTACCGTTCGCTACATTAACTTGGAAGCTTCGAAATCAAGAATCTTGTAAAAAAACAACCATTTAAATGATTAAATTCGTTAAAACACAAATTTTTCTTAATTCTTAATATTTGGTTAAGATTTGATAATGATAATCCTTATTGATTATGATCTTTCAGATGGAATTACGTAATTGTTGGTGTCAAGTTTGAAAGAATCAAGGACCAAATTCATCTCCGGATAGCGGATGCACAAGCACTGCCTAATAAGAAGGTTAACTTGTCGACGATTGAGTGGTCGCCTATTGTGAGTGAAATCATTACCCTTTGCTCGATCCACATAAACAAAATTATCTGTAGATTTAAGCTAGATTAAGTAAGAAAGCAGATAATTTACCATCGTAAACGTTTACACAGAAATACCAGACGAATAAAACGCAGTTAGTCCGCCTTGATCGGGATCTCCGATCAGTCAACTTGGACGACGTGGTGACCCAGGAGCCGGACAGAGTTGTGACCGGAGCCAAATTTTATTATGGAGTCTACAATGGTCACGTCCAGTACCAGTATCTAGGGCTCCAAGTGATTGTAAGCTCACAGAATTTTCGTAATTTATTGTAAAACCATTGCTAATTTAGACTTTATATGAAATTTTTAATTTTACACAATAAATTAGACTCATCCCATCTCCGAAAAAGGAGTAATCAATACTAAAAAGGGAATGGCGAAAATTGCAAGGAATGCAAACAGTACGGCACATCGTAATATCTACAAATACGGGGAAGATCCAGGTGGGCCCACTTTTTCAATTATTTAATTATCAATTCACAGACTCAGAATTATTACAAGGTCAATAAATTTTATACAACAATCTTTATAGATGGTCCCGATGATCCAATCTTAGCTGTTGGACCGTCCCTTCCGGACACAACTAGCAATCAATACATTGTTTTCGTCGGAACGTCACTGGTGAAAGATGCAGCTCAGTCCGCCATCCCTTACTTTGACGCTCAAAGATTGATACGGAAAGATCCTACGTGGCTCAAAGGCATAGGCATTTATCACAAGTCACGGCCAGGGTTCGGAGGATTTCTGGCTCTCAAACTTATTGAATATCAAAATGATTAGTGAGAAACTAAGGAGCATCTGCAATGCAATGCATAAACTTATCAGTACAGACAAATACAAAGTAAAGAAAAAACAGAATGATTAACAAACTGCAGTTTATTCAAAATCGCATCCTAATTCTACAGTTATGCATCCACTAACCAACTAATAAAATTATAAAATATTGCATTCTACGTAGCGTAAATAGAGACAGAGCGCTTCATTATCTCCTTAAATATTAACTATGTAATACAAAGTCAATGCGTATTTTTTTGTTAGGATATTATACTTTACACTAACACGACAGAAATCACGCAGTTAGGAAGAGATCATGACAAACAAAGAACGGGATCAACATCAGGAAATCCGGTGATAAAATACCCTACGTCTTGGACGTGCTACATTGTGTCATATGATTATACATTATATAAGTTCCGTCCACTGTTAAAAGTCTGCGTTGAAAAAAGATGTCAAAAACAGCTTCCTTTCAGCATGAATTCTCTCTGCTCACAAAGATATAGCTACACACGTAGCGTTGCGTTGGTGAAGAACCATTGTGGCGTAAGTCCAGTCCCTGCTTAACAAAATTAGTGTGACCCGTTTGCAGCTCAAAAGGGCTATTTTCATTTTTGTTTAATGGATGAAACTCGTACCTACACTGTTTCAAAAATAGGGATATTGGTATTTACACTTTTTCAAAACAAGTGAAACTGCTATTTACGACTTTTCAAAACATGTAAAACTGCTACTTACGCTTTCTCAAAACTAGTGAAACTGTAAATAGCAGTTTCAAAACATGTAAAACTGCTACTTACAGTTTCAAAACTAGTAAAACTGCTATTTACATTGTTTCAAAACTAGTAAAATTGCTACTTACACTGTTTCAAAACTAGTAAAACTGTAAATAGCAGTTTCAAAACATGTAAAACTGCTACTTACAGTTTCAAAACTAGTAAAACTGCTATTTACATTGTTTCAAAACTAGTAAAACTGCTACTTAAACTTTCTCAAAATTAGTGAAACTGCTATTTACAGTTTCAAAACTTGTAAAACTGCTACTTACAGTGTTGCGAAACGAGTAAAACTGCAATTTACACTGTTTCACAACAAGTGCAATTGCTATTTACCATTTTTCAAAACATGTAAAACTGCTATTTACCACTTTTCAAAACATGTAAAACTGCTACTTACGCTTTCTCAAAACTAGTGAAACTGCTATTTAACTCTCGAAACTAGTGAAACTGCTATTTACAGTACAGCGAAAGGAGTAAAGCTGCAATTTACACTGTTTCAAAACTAGTAAAACCGCTATTTACACTTTCTCAAAAATAGTAATACTACTATTTACACGTTGTTTAAAAACAAAGGCAAAAAAAGTTGATTGTTGGGTCTTCCGTCAAAACCACAAAAGTACACTGAACTTGAGTCACAATGCTTCTTCACCGACGATATGTAGTTGCATAAAACCAGTACCTTTAAAAAAATACATCTTGTACTGTTCTAGAATCACAGGGAAGTAAAGTCAGAGCCCTGAGTCAGAGTTTAGGGTCCACCAAGAATCGATAATGATAATTTGATAATAATAAGAGCTGAAAACCACATCATTAATACATAGTTTAGACCACACTGCATAGCACTTTAGTTCAATCTGGTGTTTATTAGCTGGGGAAGCCACAGCCTGTTGATTTCAGTCAGTGAAAGCATTTTGACGGATTCACTCGTACCTAATTAGGTTGGCGCGTGTATAAATAAATTAATTGAATTAAAAAATCGGGTTGTTTGTCTGTTTCGATAATTAACGTGTGCTCAAAGTTTTTGAAGCTAAAAGGATAATCATGTCCAAAGGTAATATTACACATACAATAAATTTTATTGATTTTTTAAAAACATTTTATGAATAAAATGTAAAAATTGAAAAAATGTGATAATTATTTGGTTTACTTTAGGACGCCGACTGGAGGAAATCTTCCTTTACTTCTGTATACTGTGTCCAAGTTTAATCCTGGCCAGTCTCTACCCCTCCCGCATCTCCTCCGGCATGTACGAAGAGCATCTTGACCCTCCAGTCTTCTATGACACGTTCGTCCCCATAATTTACAATTACCAGTATCCCACATGGACGAATCTGGACACAACCCTCCGGGACTGGCGTGGCCTCTGTCTCACAGATGACTTTGCCCCCAGCTACACCTGCCCCGTCTTCTTCTATCTAGAAAGATTTATAGAAAGGATTCAGACCGAGATTGTGAAAACGTCGAGTAAGAGCTCCATTCAAAATATTTCCACACCCATCCATACTAATATTCCAAGTCGATGTGACAGGATCCAACGTCATTTCCATAGTCTGATGACCTCAAAAAGCTCACTAGATCAATACATCGAATCCTTCAACTCCTGTCAGCACGACGGAATAAGTCCCGGAATAAATCAAAAGCTGATCCAAGATTACATCTACAACATCAAATATATTTACCGGATGATGGTGAGTAAGTTTGAAGCGGAATTCTCGACGAAGACTGGCTCCAACGACCGGTTCGGTCCGGCTTACTACGTCAATCAAATCACGGCTTCGCAGGGACTCATGCTCTTCAACTACTGGGTCGAACACACTAGATGGGAGAATGCAGTGAGATCTTGCTCCCTACAGCGTGTGCCCACCACACTAGTGAAGCCGGGTAATTTAAGCGAAGCACTCAATAAAATTGATGAGGATTTAATTAAAACTAAATTATACACACTGTCCATCCCACCGAATGAAACTTCGGTCTACATGACCAGCCCAGTAACGGATTGCACTTTTACCGACAGCGGCACCTTCCTGGTTCGGATTCTCGTCCCGGTTAAAAGAAAACTGTTCAATCCGAAACTGATCAAGTTGCAACCGGTCCCGTTTCTTCTAAATGACGGTCAAGAGACCTATTCCATTTGTCAGATCTTCGGTCTAGAAGGGACTTACGTCTACGATGAGACTTCGGGCTACCTGGCAGAGGCCCCTCATTGTCAGCCGGGGCCGGAAGGGGGGCTGTGCCAAGTGGAAAATCGGGCTAGAATCCCGCTTCCAAATTTGTGTGCCGCATCGTATTTTTCGAGCAATCTCATCGATGTGAAGAAATACTGCTCCTTTCAGTGCGAGAAAGTGGTCGATAATTTATATTCTCGTCTCCCAATCATCCGACGGCCTCGGCCGGATGTCTTCGTCATCACCGGCAATGCAAACATGGACGTTGTGATCCAGTGTCCGGGGAAGCCCAACACCATCCTCAATCCAGGGGAGCTCGGGTCATTAGAAATCATTTTACCGTGCCAGTGCTCGCTAAATTTTAAAACGGAAGTTTACTTCCCCGAACAACCTTGTGGTCAAAATCTGACCATCACTCAAATCCTACCAGTTCAGTTTTTCAATGAACAGTTTTTAACTGACAATAGTAATAGCAGTAGCAGTGGTGTCACAAACTTTAATGGGACTTTAGACAAAAGTATGATGGAGTCAACACTATTTACTTCTTTAGCTTCCTCCGGATCCGGAAGTAAACCGGGAAGTACTGGGTCAGAAACACTATTTACATCCCAAAGAGATTTGGACAGTGGAGTTGTGGAGACAGTGGTTGATGATCACGATGATCAAAGTTCTAATGGAAATGACGAAACGGTAGTTCACAGTCCAATGTCATCCGCCGAATCTAAGATCTCTTCAGCATTAGTTTGGCTGTGGATCTTGTTTGCTATTCAATGCACGATTTTCACAGGATTTATTGTTATAGTGTCGAAACGATTAGGATTATTCTGCTATGGTGCTTGGTTCTTATTTCCGGATCGACGTCACCTCAGCTTCGATAATCCGCTAGCACCTGGAAGCAATCAAAATAATGCTGATCATTCAAAACGGGATTTCCAAGATGGAAGTCATTATGAAATTTGAATTGAAAGATGTAGATAATAATTACTTAATTAAGCTGCCGACTTGGACAGAATTGCATAGCGAAGTACTGAAGTAGGTACTAATTCGAATTACTAATGATATTGTAATGTAATAATGCCATTCACCATTATCTGTATTTTTGTAGCAATATTTCCTGATACTGATAGAAAATGACAGGTACTCCGTTTTTAATTTGTTAATTAATTACATTATTGTACTCCTTTATTATTATTGTAAGTCCTAGGTACCTAGTTTAAAAATCCTTAATTAATAAAAAGTCATTAAAAGACAAGAAACACACCTACTTGCTCAAAATTTTTGTACAAAAAAAGTTTTGTTCTCTCTTGTGTAGCAGAGCTTAGGAGAAGATGAATGAAGACACTACAAAGCTGATAATTTTTGTCTTCGTTTTTTCAATTTTTAAAACATGCAAGTCAAAATCTTTTAGTGTTTTATTTTACCAGCATTTACTGAGGCCGCTCTCTTTGTCGTCTTTGTAAATATTTATGACAAGATTGTAATTTGTAACTAAATTGTAATAGTGTTCGTTTCTCTACTCTCTAACATTAAACGTTTTAATGTTACGCTTCTCTTTAATGTACATAATATATAACTTCTTATATTTATAGCAGTTTTTTCCATTTTTAAGCAGAATTAAGTAGGTGTGTATATCTATCGACGCCTTTTTTTTTTTTTTTAGATATCTTGTAGATATTGGTCTTCTGTTACCGTACCGTCGTCTATGTTTGCTTTGCACATAGTTACTGTAGACGTAGATACTGTGATTTTATCTTATAACGATAAAATACCAGTCAGCATTAACCAACTTTTCGAAATAAAAGCATTTTTTATGAAATAGCCGACGAGCCGACATTTTTTCCCACCAAACCAAAACCAGTCCAGTATATAGTCGTATCGTCACAGTAGTAGTTGCATACGTTTTTTCCTAGAATTTGTTATTACTGCAGTAATCAGTCAACATCAATCAGCACCAGATTTTTTTAAAGCATCTCTTTAAGTTTGTGTTTCCTTTTGTTTACAAGAAGAAAAAAGTACACGAGGATGATAATATTTTTTTAAATAATAATATTTAATTAATTTTTAACAATAAATTGCTCTAGAATAATTTTATTACTTTCTTAATGAATAATGCTCAATGTTCCGTCGTAGGTGGTACCTAACCTAAGTCCCTCATTACGTACGCACACGCACAGCCTACTAGTTTTTTCAAGATTCCAAAAATCGTGTGTTGGTCGTTTTTAAATCTTTTAACACTACTTTTGTTCATTGTCAGTCCAATATTCAATTCTGCTCAATTTTCAGTTCCGAGGTTATTAGTTTTCAAAGTTTGAGGATGAGGGAGGATGGTCGACGGTCGATGAGTATAGTGGTGTGATGTGGTGGTCGTCGTGTAATTCATGCGAATTTCAAAGTTTCGAAATTTTGAATCGAACTAATTCGAAAATTGAAACCGACGAACTCTTATGGTTCTAAATTGCATAAAATTACACAACCTACCGGGTAATAAGGAGCAAAATCGAACAACTGGACTCATATAATTCTAAGATAGGTACCTACATATGCGTTAAATTAAGCGTATAAATTGAAATCCGTACCTAATACAAATTTTGTTTAAATGAATAATTCTGAAACCATTGTCGAAACTAGTTCGTTAAATCCTAGTTCTGAAAATCATAAGAACAATCATAAGTGCAAACCGTTGCCCATCGGAATGAAACATACCACCTTCGGTTATTATTATAACCCGCCTGGGAAAGCAAAATTGCATCAAATACCCGAGGTTAACAAAAATACTTGATTACGCCTTTATAAATTCATAAAATAATTAATATTTTCAAGTAACCCCAGGAAAAATGTACAAGTGCTGTTATGAATTTTGGACAGATTTTAGAAATACTTTTCACTTATTTTGACGCCCCGGTGATAAGAAATTTTCGCTTCATTAATAAGATCTGGAATAATGAAGCCTGTAGAGTACTCCAGTTTCATCGGGCTATGAGCGTGGTCATAAAAAGCAATTCCCAGCATGACAGTTTCGTCAGTGTACTTGCAACCAATGCAAAATTAAAGATGCCTCTACCATTTCGCTCTATTACATTGTATACTGATTCGACAAGCGTCAGAACTATAGACAGTATCCTAAAAATTGATACTTCAACAAATATTTTAATACACCTCCAGTTTTACGACTCCGAACCCCCATCTTCCACAGTATCAAAAATAATATCAATGGGAATGGGACTCAATTCAAATCAAAATACGAAACAGACGCTTCACCACATGCTGACTAATCCAAAGTTAGGATATTTACTGAAATCACTGGAACTAGGCTGTACCAATGCCAAAGAAGATCCATATGGAGATTTAGGAATTCTGTCAAAGGAAGAATTTCCGTTTTATTTCCATTTCCCAGTCTTAACAACCATCGCAATCACGGAGCCCATCGAAAATATTGATACAGTAGAATATCTTATACAGATTATTAACTCATCCCCTAATCTGTCTTCCCTCAGTCTCTGTCCTGATATTGAATTCAATTATCTCCAACGAATTTTTACAACTTCTAATCTTAAAAGTATTCGCTCCTTGGAATTCGACGTTTCTGCCGGCGCTCTTCCCACCGCAAAGAGTCTGCCAAGCATCGAACAGCTCACGGTAACAATGACGGGCCCTCCGGACGATATTTTGGTGCAGCGGGAGCTCATTCACGAGTTTTCGGAACTCCTTCAACAGCTCGACATAATCTGGAATCCGAGAGAATGGCATCTGATTGAGAACGAGAATGGCTTCCCACACTGTCCAAATCTCCGTAAACTTTCTATTCATGACTGGGGAACAAATATCGGATTCTTCACACCCGAAAAACTTCCCAAGTTACAAGAGATTACATTTTTTCAAGATATCCTTCTCACGGACAGTAATGCGATCCTATTACCGCATCCTGGAGTCAAAATCATACGATTTAATCGAGGAATTATATATCCAAATCATTTAATTCCACAAGTACAGGTTCATAGATTCCTCCGCCATGTTTCTGCCCAATTCCCAAATGTTACTGGGCTGTATCTGACATGGAATATTGGAGCAGAGGCAGTTCATATCATTATACATAAATTCAAAAATTTGGAAATATTGGAATTAAACTCCAGGTGCGGATTCAAAGAAACTATTTTGACAGGATTTCCGAGGCATCATCTTCCCCACCACCATTTGGACACCATCAACGGAGCCAGCGGAAACGATAGCAACAACAATAACAATGTACAACGGAAGCCTTGCTTAGTAGATCTGAAACGTAATTATTGGCCACAAAAATATTTATTAGTTACATACCTACTTTGGTTTGACTTTGACCTTACATGTTAGGTACGATGCTTATCAAAGGCTACCCAGGTGCACATGCAGCTGCAACAAGCAACAAAGAGTATAACAAGTATTTACTTGCTCCATTTGTCAATATTATTATTTTCTTTGCAGGACTGAAGCATTTAAGCTTGCAGCACGCGTCCATTAGTACATTTAACGATGATTCGAATGATGTGATTCCACTATCGTACAATGGGGTGAAATATGGCGTGGCCAAAATCCCAAACTTAAAATCTTTACGAGTTACCTGGGTTCGTTTTTATCATTCCAAAATTTTCGAAAGTTAATTTACCTACGTACGTATTTTCACAGTCACTACAATGCAATGCAATGGTCACTGGACAAAATACCATCAACCAAGTATCTGAATGCCTATATGAATTACTATGTTTTTAAGAAGGTACTCAATCTTTTAGAAACGGTTATTATGTCTAGTTTTATATGTTTTTGAAATTGGTAATTTCTAGTTTTCGCTGTTTTTGAAAATGTGCACATCTAGTTTTGACTTTTTGGAAAGTGTTGATTTCCAGTTTTACACGTTTTTGAAAGTGTTCGTTTCTAGTGTTACACGTTTTTGAAAGTGTAAGTTTCTAGTTTAGCACGTTTTTGAAAGTGTGAGTTTCTAGTTTTACACGTTTTTGAAAGTGTTAATTTCTAGCTTTGACCTTTTGGAAAGAGTTTATTTCTAGTGTTGACCTTTTGGAAAATGCTAATTTCTAGTTTTGACTGTTTTTGAAAGTGTTATTTAATAGTCTATAAGTTTTTGAAGCCTTTAATTGGTAGAATAAGAACTGTACTAGGTAAATCATTCTTTCCATGGCTTCCCAGTTCCAAATAGGTTAATAAAAAGAATTGGATCTGAAAAATTCTATAATCGATATTTATTAGCTGATTTACGTGTTAACGTGCCTTTGTAACTTAAAAGAAATTGTAAGCTGGTTTAGCTTATGCATTATAAATATGAAATAAATTCGGTGCTTCATTTCTTGAGAGTATTTTGTCCCAAGCATTCGAGTGTTGCGGGTATATTTTGTCCGACGGCGTCAACGGATGTACCTTGGACACATGTGCCTTCGTATCCTGTTGTACCTCTTACACAATATATTTATGTTTATGTTTACATTGTTAACTTCACTTACAGACAGCTGATTTACCGGTCACATTGCTGACAGGAGAACTGAAGCATTTGAACCTGATCGAACTGATAATAGATGACGAGCTACGAAAACGTGATGATTTCTTGGAACTGTCTCGCTTGTGGCCACAAGTCAAGCTTATTCCAGTAAATCTTGAAGAGCCTAAAGAATCATTACTAACGAGGCTTCTAAACTGGATGAAAAATTTTATGTCAGCTTTATAAAATTCCATCTGAAAAGCACAATAAAATTATTATTATCAGTATAAGATCAAGACGCAAATTATGATTCGATAGGATTATTGACAATGACAATGCGCATGCTTTCGATGTTTTAATCTCAATCCAGCAGTATCTTCGAATAAAATAATAGGAGCAGGAGATAGGAGCATTTGTTTAACAGTAAGCTTTCCAGTTACGTAACAATAGTGGTTGTACATTTTGATTATACTATTTGTTTGGGAATACCAAAGAGTATTAAGTTCTGACGTAATTACATAATGATCGAGTTTACATTGTAATAAATTGCAATCGGCAATCGCAGACTGTAAATAAAACATAAAAGCTACTATTGTACTATATATTAAATTAAGTACTGGACAACAATTAATACAATTATCAGGTCACGCAGGAAAAGGGGAGATGCCTGCAACGTTGCGATACCGGGATTTTGCATTAAATGTTTATACAAAAATGCAATATTAAATAACATAAAAACTAAACACTAAAGGTACGTTAACTTCCATAAGCACTGGTCGATAAAATACAATGATAACAAAAATACAGATAATTTCTTTTACTACACAGAGCTACACTGGACGAACAGACCATTTCGAAAAGTTTAACCTTTTCGAAACGGCAATATTATCTACATAGTTGTACATCTTTTTGCAAACGTTAGTTTGTAGTTTTGACCTTTTCGAAAGTGTTAGTTTCTAGTTTTGACCTTTTCGAAAGTGTTAGTTTCTAGTTTTGACCCTTTTGAAAGTGTTAGTTTCTAGTTTTGACCTTTTCGAAAGTGTTAGTTTCTAGTTTTGACCCTTTTGAAAGTGTTAGTTTCTAGTTTGACCTTTTACAAAGTGTTAGTTTCTAGTTTTGACCCTTTCAAAAGTGTTAGTTTCTAGTTTTGAGTGGTTTTGAAAAATTTAATTTGTAGAAAAGACAATTTTGTTCAGCTTTCTTTCCATGGTTTACCAGTTTCGAATAGGTTAAACGAGTGTGTAGGGGAGATCGAGGATAAATACACAATGATAGACGATTTGTGAACTACTTACATACTGCAGGGAGTTGAAATTGAACAACACTCCTTATCCGTTACTTCTATTTACACATACTTCTTTTTTTCACACTGCTGCTGTAGCCTTGCTGATAATGAAAACACACAATTAGATAATGATTCACTGCTTATTATTTAATTGAACGTACTTTACTGCACGTCTAACTAGGTTGAATCACTCGACGTTGTTTGTTTTGGTTGCTCGCCCTCATTCAGTAATCTCTGACGGCTAATGATCTATCACGGTTGACGGTATCCTGATCTGTGTAGCATTTTTGTACAAAACATTTGTCATCAAACCTCCTAGAAAATCAGGTATGAGTGGGAGTCAGTGACTAACGAATATTTTTAGTTCCAACTATTTTACGGATAGAACTCCGCAGTGCTACGCACTAAATAACTACGAACAAAGCATTCTATAGGAAGGCGGAAGGCGAGCAAAAAAAATTAAAGTGATTTATAATTTATTATAATTTAAAGCAAAACAAAATTCTGCTATAATTCAATAACTAATTCAACAAATAGTGGCAAACTTGTATCGGTGAAATGTCGAGTGAATTCGAATCAAACGAATCGGTCTTCAACACCGTCCAGAAGTTCGAAGAAAGCAAAATCATCATTAAAGCACCTCCTTTGGGACCCCCTCCACCTGTTCCTGAGAAACCTAAAAAAAACAAAGATGAGGCCCAAGATGAAAATGAAACTGACACTGAGAATCAAAATCTGACCGTAAATAAAAATAATAATGATGACGGTCCCTCCACAATACTTCACAAATCAGTTCAGCTTGCTAAAGCCACAGCAGACGCGGACAGTGACTCGACCCTCCAAGTCCAGCCAGACACATCTTCATCGAAAAAGACCTCAAAATGGAAGAAGAGCAAAGATCTCAAGGATCGGAAAAAAATGGATGACATCTCCTACAGTGACCCAGCAATTGCAAATCTGTCTCAAGTCCCAACAAAATCTAGTTTAAAAAAGACACGGAGCTTACCCAAACTTGAAACTCCGAAGCAAAAGTCGAAAGGGATTTGGTTCAACATGAGTGAGCAGTATCCCGTCGGTAATTTCAGTGGACGCCAGACCCTCCTTGAGCAAATTTCGACGGTCATTTTCGGTCAGAAAAGTCGGGACATCCGACCCATTAGTAGGGCCATCGTTCTAGCGGGCAAGAGCGGGATGGGGAAGACGGAGATTGCTCGAAAATTTGCATTTCAGTTCTACACGACCTACACGGGGGATGCTCATGTCATTTGGATTGATGCCACCAGCCGGGAGACCATCTTGAACACGTTGATTTATCTCCTTGAAAAGGAAATCCTGTTGAATCAGGGGGTTTCGGATGATGAGTTACAGTCAATAGTGTACGTCAATGAGAGCAAATCCCGGAGACGGAAGAAGAAAGGGAGTTCCAATGAGCTCAATGAGGACGAGATCAATGCCAGGCTCGAAGCTGTTTTGACCAACAAAATATTTCTTGAGTATCCCACAATTTTTATTTTTGACAATGCCATTAATGAGGAACAAATTGTGGAATTCATCCCCAAACTTCCACCTTTCGGTCACATTCCGTCTATTTTGGTCACTTCGCGAAATGAACACTGGAACAACTCCCGCGTGCTCAAAGTGGCAGAGTTTGAATTTAAGGAGGCCGTTGATTTCTTAGTTTCGAATTTAGAAAATACAGTCCCAGAATTTACCAGGTTTCAAGGGGAAGATTTAGCAAAGGAACTCCATCGATTTCCTCCATTGTTGCAGAGGGCCAAGGTCATCGTGTCCAGCTATCTTAATACCGGAAATCCGGAGAGAGCTTTACTTCGACTGGAAAAAAACGTGGGCCTCGTGCGGCGTCTTAAAAGTTTGTATTTTTTTTATAATGTTTTTTTTACGAAGTGCTACCAAACTTTGCTTTGGTTATAATCTAATAATTTCCCATTGCATTCCACAAGAATTTAGCAATTGATCTAACGATTTAACGATTCTAAACAATGTTTATTTTGTACATACAACATTAAGGTGAAGAAGTAATCAAAACGACGGAGCTAGAGATTGCTTTATTAAGGTGAGTCAGAGCTAGTTTCTGGCTTTAATGTAGAATATTCAAGAGGGGGCTCGCACTTTTGTTTTTGGCTGAATATGCTAGAATTATTTTTATAAGTTATTTTATTTTAATTTTATTTTTTGGGGGTTTATCCTCCGGGATCATTTACAATAGACAATAATATTCTTGGGATGTTTTTAGCGTTGACCGTGGCCACTTTTATGAGGAAGACGCTTACATTCGAGAATTCGATGGTGAGCTACGGAGCCATCCAATTTCAATGGTAAAAAAACCTCAAATAAAAACAATAATTCTTTGTTTGTACCACTGTAGCTGTGTACTTAAATATTTAGAATTATTTACTGAAATAGGATTAAATGTCTATGTAATTATGTTTTTTTTCAATACTAGCAACTTCAGCAACTTGAAACGATTCTACTCCACACAACCCAGAGGGACGAGATTTCCATTTTGACCATCAACGAAGATGCTTACGTCTTGGCTGTGCTAGCAAATCTGGTAGGCTTAATGCTTTTATTCAAGAAAAATATTTACAAAGTTGTAAGGCATGGTATAAATGATGAATAAGTTCATATTTTTCAGTGTCTTGGAAGTGCAGTTATATATTCTATTATACAGTCAGACTTTGGACTTTTAACGCAAAGCTTTAATTTAATTTAGTGTTAAAAAGTTAACCAGCCCAGAGTTTTTTGTATGAATGAAAATCTGTCACATTTAATTAGGTATGCAGAGAATTTCGTGTACATAGTACCCGATTTTAAAATGCGTTTGAAGCTTCAGTGTAGCAACTACGTACGTGTGTGAATTGTATAGTTAGTGCTTAATTTACAGCCTGATGTTAAGGATCGAAACCTTATATCGTTTCGTCATTAAACTTGTAAATGCTGAGCAGGGTAGGTGCACGTAAATGTGATAAGCATTGAAATGTGATACATGCAGTAGATTCCATCGAAATTTTCTAAATAATAACGATATTCATCACATTTACGCGCACCTACCCTAGCACCCAATATTTGACGTAGAAACAAAGTTTCTTCTACACGAAGCGTGCCAGAGCTAGTCACTTTGTCCCAAAATGCTTATATTCCCCATGGATTGTATTTTGTTATTTAAATTTTAGATTGGAACACGGAGTAAAGTTTTAGGAGTGTATGACAGTGAGACCTCGAGTGAGTTCACTTTGGACCATCTGATAAATTGTTTGAGTGCAGACAATGAGGACTTGCTCAAAAACGACCGGATTCACGTCCAGCTAGTTGAAGTACCGAAAGCAAAAAGTGCAACTCCTAATCCCAAACAGTCGAAAATTGGTAAGGCTAATTCATTCAGCTCATAAAATAACAAAATAATAATTAGGTACGTTATTGTTATTGCTATTGTTATTGGTGCATTGGCTACGT
>JAQFZC010003677.1:0-18111 GCA_034695205.1 Dicyrtoma fusca | reverse complement strand
TAGTCAACCAGAAGCTCCACTGCGTCAACGATGCTGTCGCTGTCTTCAGAGTTGAAGATGAAGAAGAGAAGATCTTTGGGGATGTTCGTGGGCCAAAGATGCGCCATGACGTTGAGGATGTGAGTGGCGAAGTTGCTGTTGAGCTGCTCTCGTATTTTGTCCAAAGACACTTTCCAGAGGAGCATCAGCGGAGTGGCGTCGGGGGACCCGGGCGGGCATTTCTCGAGAACTTCCCGCTTTCCGTCGCTGTAGTCACTGAGAAGATGCTGGAAGGTGTAGACGTCTTTGCCCATCAACTTATTCCGCTTGGACTGTTGGAGAATGACTGCCGCGGCGGCCTGGAGTGCCAGTGGAAGTCCGCCGAATATATCGGACAGCGTCAAGGCGTCCTTCGCATTGGCGTCGCTTTCCTCCAGTTTGAGTTGGCGGAATAGGAATGCGCTGCTCTCTTGTGGAGTCCAGAGGGGGATGGGAATCGGGTGGAGGTCGGGCCAGTCTAGTAGTCTGGAGGTGACGATGATGACGGGTTTGAGGTTATTCGGAGGCAAAGACGTTGGCAGGAATCGAGCAACTCCGGGTCGTTGTGGGTCGCTGTCGTGGAGTACCTCGGCGTTATCGAGGACGAGGAGAGTGTTACTGGTGCAAAGGCGGTCGTAGATGTCCTTGAGGATGACGTCGAAGTCCTTGGCATTGTTGTCGATGTCCTTGGAGGACACTTGGAGCTCAAGTGCGAGTTTTCTGAACTGATTCTCTGCTGTTCTGCGTTCTTCTGCGTCAATCCAGACGACATGTTGGTAGCAGTGGCCGTAGCTGTGAATATACTTTCGAATGGTTTCTGTTTTTCCGATCCCGCCGAGTCCAGTGACGACGCAGATGCGGGACACGTTCGTTGAGGTTGTTGGGGCGGCGGCACCCGTCCGGATGCTCTGCAAGATGTGTTGGTCGAGATCAAGAAGGAAGTTCTCTCTGCCGAAGAAGGACGGAATTGGTTCTCGAACGTTGAATCGGATGCTCTGAAAAGATTTGTCCGCACACCTTGGATCGAACTCTTTTGTCACAACGGCCCTCTTCAACCCTTCTAGGATGTGCTCGTTGCCACTCTCTTGGAAGGCGTTGACAAAGTGCTGGGCATTGTCCCCGTGGCCCAATCTTGGGATGAGGAGAGTGAAAAGCTGTCGGAAGCGGTCATAATTGCTCTTCCCGCTTTCCTAAAGCAAAGTTCATGTCAAATTGATTAAATGGAAGGTCTTTGAAAGTATATGCGAATTCCAAATATTTGTGATTACTTACGACGAGTTCCGACTCGCGCTGACTGAGCATGTCATGGCTGAGGAGGTGGACGAGGACCTCCTTGAAATTATTTGAGTTTTTGCACAAGAAGTCCAAGGACACGTGGATCCGGCTGCCAAGGTAACCCGTTCGGTCCACTAAAGTGTTATACTTGTCCAACGTCGTTCCTTCTCCCATTCCTGCCATCCGTCACTTACGACGCTCGGTTTGATTACGAAAAGTAGAAAGAAATGACAAGGTAAACCGTTAACGACGTCGAAACCACAAAGTAATTTTGCTTGCTTCAACTCCAAGTTTTAGAAAGCTTCTGAACAGCTCTGAGATATTAGTGATACAATTAAATGGAAAGGTGCTTGTGTTACTGCAAGCTTGAATTTCTGGGAAGCTGTCTCATGATTTTTTTAAATGCTTCTGCAGAACCGTTTGCGGCTAGAAATAATAGAAAGTAACATTAAAATTGAATGAGTCATTTTGTTGGATTCATTATTTTACTATTTATCATTAGTAGAAGGATTATAGATAGCAAATGCTTGTGCACGTACGTACGCAATCCAAAATTGCTCAATCTTTGTAATGCTCGCTGGCATGCAAAACGAATGCTATTCTTCTAAAAGGATTACGGTCGCCTGCTCGACAGGATGCGTGATCGACACCGTTTGTTCGACAGCTCACAGCTCGGAATGACAAATGCGACATCAACACGCACTGTTCGATACTAAGAAGACTGACAGGAATTCGTGTTGGCATTCTGTGTTGATAAGGAATATGTTGACCTGACACTTCTGTCGCTCTCATTTTAAGCTTAAAGCTGTTGTGCCTGTGATTGATCCGAAGCCGTCACTCTCACCTGATAAGATTATTTATTTTTTATTTATTTAGAGCCTATAGTTGTTTTTCTCTGGAAATTATGTTCCAATAATCTCCCATTTTCGCATTCACAGATGCACTGTTGATGATGTGGCTATTATATGCAGCAGGATGGAATGGATCACCTGCTCAACACAAGTTCAACCAATCAACCCAGTCATCGCATCATCGTATCAATTTCAATATGTAGACGAAAAATATTTGGGAAGTCTTTGATCTAACTTACGAACCAACGACAGTGTCAACAACACACGTGGAAATAAAATAAATGTGGGAATGGAATTACTTGCACAATTTATTCTTTGGTTTTGCGTAATTTTTAAGTAAATCGTTTTCTTTCCATCCCGACCTCTCCGAGTTTTGGTAGCAATCTTCAAAATTCTGGTATTCCAGCATCACTGAATCACTAATAAATAAATATAAAACGTGATACAGTGGAATTTACATTTTATTTCGAACATAGGTACAAAGTTGATTATTGGAACTAATTTATATTTTTTTAAAAAAACTATTTCCAGCAAGACTAGCAGGCGCTTTACTCGGGATTTGCCCACGCTGCACCTCCACCCAGAAGAACACCCTCCTCAACATAATTTCAAATCTGAGAGAGAATCGACCGGATGTGTACGAGAAAGCAGTCAAAAATAATTTAGACGAGGACCAGCTCAGAGCTGGTCCTCGTCAAAAGCTAAGCTTCGTCAAAAGTCAGAACGAGAATGAAAATGGAAGTGAAAATGGGAATAAAATCGACGTCCGGGAGTTGGGACTTTCCTACAGAAATAAATCCGAGAAAAGTGACAAACTGGCCACAATTAGCATCCCAGTCCCCATCCCGCATCTCTCCACACTTTCAATGGAAAGTAAAGACACGCAGTTCAACATCGTCGTCTCCACCGTCTCTCTCGCACCTCCACCACCTCCCCCAGCATCTCCAGGGCGTTGTCGTAGCGACCCTCCTCCGTCAGGATCATTGCCATGTTGTGTTTGATGTTGAGGGTGTCGAGGTGGAGTGGCCCCATGTCCTTCATCTTCACTTCAAAGATCTGAGCGTAGAGGGTTTTGGCCTCACTCAGTCGGCCTCTCTTATGCAGGGTCACTGCCAGGTTGTTCTTCGTCGTCAGGGTGAACTTGTGGGTGGGGCCGAGCAGGTTGGAGTAAAAGTCAATGACACTGGAGTAGAGTTTAATGGCCTCCTCGTACTCGCCTTGGCTTGCCAGTATCGAGGCCAACAAGTTCTTCGTGGCCAGTATTTCCGGCATAACGTCCTCTTGGTCCTCCATAGAATTGAAGGACGACAGGAGCTCGTGGCAGGTATCCACAGCTTCCTTGTATCTTCCCATCGTTTGCAGAATCCTGGCAAGCTGTTGTCGAACGTACTGCACTTTCTTGAAATTAAGATACTTCAAGGGCGACGCAGAATTAGAAGGATGAGTTGAGATGGTAAAATAAGCGATGAGGACTCGGCAGCACTTTTCTGCTTCCACCCACCGAGTCTCCTTGATTTCCTCCAGTACGAATTCTATGAATTTAATTAAACGCAAATTCGTCTCTGATGGATTCTTTAGTTTTGGCAGAACGTGGGTCATTGTCACATGAACTAAGTTGTCGTGGACAGCGTCGTAGGCTTCGCTGGATTTTGAAACCGTCGGCCAGTATTTCATCAGCACTGTCGTAATTCGAATGAGGGGAGGAGTTGCTAATAATAACCTCTCCTCTGTATTAAATGCGTCTGTCGGTGTCTCCAAGTGTGCGAGAGTGACATCCTGCAGGATGCGGTGGATGGAGAAGTAGTTCTTGGAGTTGTGGACAAAGGAGTAGTCAACCAGAAGACCCACCGCTTTGTTGAGAGTTTCATCGGAGTTGAAGATGAAAGCCAGAAGTTCTTTTGGGATGTTCGTGGGCGACAGATGTGCCAAGACGTTGAGGATTTGTGTGGCGAGGTGGCCGTGTGGCTGCTGTCGTATTTTGTTCAAAGACACTTTCCAGCGGAGCATCAGCGGAGTGGCGTCGGTAGATCCGGGGGGGCGTTTCTTAAGAACTTCTCGCTTCCCTTCGCTGTAGTCGCTGATGAGATGCTGGATTGTGTAGACGTCTTTCCCCATCAACTCATTCAACTTGGACTCCTGGCGAATAACGGCCACAGCTGCATGAAGTGCCAGCGGAAGTCCGCCGAATGTTTCGAACAAAGTCTCTGCGTCCTTCTCATTGGCTTCGTTCTCCTTCAGGTTGAGTTGGCGGAATAGGAAATGCGCTGCTCTCTTGTGCGGTGAAAAGTGGCAGGGGCGTTGCGTGGAGGTCGAGCCAGTCTTGATATCTGGAGGTGATGAGGACGACTGGTTTGAGGTGCGTGGGGGGCAGACACTTTGGGAGGAATCGAGCGACTCCGTGTCTTTGTGGGTCGCTGTCGTCGAGGGCCTCGGTGTTGTCGAGGACGAGGAGAGTGTTTCTCGTGCAAAGACGCTCGTAGATTTCCTTGAGGATGACGTCGATGTCCTTGGCTTTGTTTTCAATGTCCTTGGAGGACAGTTTGAGCTCCTGCATTGCGAGTCTTCTGAGCTGATTCTCCACCGTCTTGTGATCTTCTGCATCAATCCAGACGATGTGCTGGTAAAAGTGGCCGTAGCTGTGAATGTATTTTCGCGCTGTTTCTGATTTTCCGATCCCGCCCAGTCCTGTGACGACGCAGATGCGGGAGATGTTTGTTGAGGTTGTTGGGACGTCGGCGGTCGTCCATTGGCTCTGGAGGATGTGTTCGTGGAGGTCACGAAGGAATTTCTCTCTGCCAACAAAGGACTGCACTGGCACTCTTATGTTGAATCGGATGCTCTGCAAAGACGTGTCCCCGGAACTTGAACGGAATCTGTCGTCACAACGGCATTCTTCAGCTCTTCAAGAATGTGCTCGTTGCCACTCTTTTGAAAGGCGTTAACAAAGTGCTTGGAATTGTCCCCGTGGCCCAATCTTGGGATGATGAAAGTGAAGAGCTGACGGAAGCCGTCAAAGCCGCTCAACTGGTTTTCCTAAAAACAAATTTCATTTTAATTTGTCTATTGGAAGGTTCTTAAAGGTGTCTGGAAGTTAACAATAATTGTGATTACTTACGATGACTTCTGACTCCCGCTGAATGAGCAGATCGTGGCTGAGGAGGTCGACGATAACACCCCTGAGATTCGTTGAGTTTCTGCACAAGAAGTCCAAGGACACATGGATTCGGTTGCCAAGGTCACTCGTCCTGTTCACTAATGTGTTATACTTGTCCAACGTCGCTCCATCTCCCATGCCTGCCATCCTTCACTTAAAGACGCTCCTTTTGTAATCGAATAATTGAAGTGGAAGCAAACAACTTGGTAGACCGTGACCAGCGTTTAATATACGGGTCACAAATAAATTTTGCTTTCGTCAACTTCAAGCTTTAAAACGCTTCTTAACAACTCTGAAAAATTAGTGATACATTAAAATACATGTTATTCGTAAGGGTTATTAAATATACTTGGCATGTAATAGAAATACGTAATCTTGATTACTGTGCATCGACTGTAGAGCTTTTATAAAAATTAGAAACAGTTTGTATGTACTACGCGTAACGGATAAACTTGACTACCGTATATCTTCTAATAGTTCACCCCGTGTACTATCCAAACACAATCCTTCAACCCCCGTGTACAAACAGAGACCCGTTTACTATTAGAAGATTTACGGTACGTCATTGAAGCTAAGAAAAATCAAATGAAGTATTACTGCAAAAAGTATTTTTAAAAAATTGAAAAATTTCATAAAGTTACAAATAACAGTCGAAAAGAATCCACTCTCGATTTTGATACATTCAAATTGTACACAAACTGTAAAATATTAAGCGCTAGAAATACTAACTATTGAAATCTATAAAAACTTTATATAAGTTAATAGTGAATTTTCCTCAGGGTAGATACAGTTCTCAGGATGATTCAGGAAAGGTAAAGCGTGAAGACAGGCCTGTGCTGTGTGGTCGACAAAGCCGAGCTTCTAAAATCAACTTTGCACTGGACACTCAACACTGCGGTGTTTTCTGGCTATGCTTGTAATAGTAACGTCGAACCTCAAGATTATTTTTGGTTAGATTTTTTGAAATACTTTCAGTTTCTAGTGTGTTTAAGAGATACGCGATAGGCTGCATAAAATATACAGGTTTGTTCCTATTCCTACTATACGTTGACGGTCAACGTATAGTAGGAATAGGAAGCTTAAAAAAGTCATCATTTAAATAACATTTTGTAAAACACACAAGTAGGTTTACGTTACTATTAGAAGTCCTCGGGAACATACAATTCATTCAACAATATTGAAACTCCTCAATGCAAAATGCGTTGCTGCTTAATTGCATGTTTTCAATACAAGAACAGTAAAGGATGAATTCAAACTACCGTAAAGCTTCCAAAGATAGCCCCGGCTATCTTTTGAAAAATTTGCCTTAACCCCCCGGTTACCATAAGAGACCGGCTACCTTTCTCATTGGACTGTCTATCTTTAGATACTGGCCAACGTTAAAGACCGGCTATCTTTAGAGACCGGCTATCTTTTGTAACTTGACCGGATTTACCCCGGCTACCTTTAGAGACCGGTTATCTTTAGAGACCGACCATCTTTGGAAGCTTTACGGTATCTTTTCTTTTTTGTGTGCAGGAATCTATAATTTTGTAAATTTGCGATTTCAAGCAACTATGTACCTCAGAGGTGGTATTTAGGCCTGATACTCTGCTGTAGCAGAACAAAACTGAAAGCAAAACACCTACAGTCTCAAAATAAAAAAGTAACATCTACAGAACTAAATCAAAAATGTTACATTTACGGCAAGTAATATCTACTATTTCAAGCACTTATTTCAGCGATCGTAATTTGGCTGGCCCGCCGGCCGACTTTTTAGAGCCCTGCGTTGACCTTATGTACATTTTATACTTCCTGCAAGAATAAACGGAAATTCGTGATTAAATAATTACGTAGCTTGCAGTATTTTCAATAGAAACTATTTTATTCATTTTAAATTGAATTATCAAAACTGCCTTTAAAATTAACCTGAATTTAGTTGGATTAAGCAGGCTAAAAATAACAGTTTTAACACTTTTAGTTGTCTTTAAGGTATTTCGTAGTTTAATTTGAGCTATTCCATTGCTAAAAAGTTAGATTGTCACTTACTTAGAAACACTTAAATGCTTCCAATGATCTGCGTACTGTTAGAGATCCGCTTAGTATCAGACCATTTGCTGTAGTTTGTCCTCAAATCACCAATCGCAAAATATTAACTTC
The DNA here is from genome assembly GCA_034695205.1 of Dicyrtoma fusca. NCBI lineage: Eukaryota > Metazoa > Arthropoda > Collembola > Symphypleona > Dicyrtomidae > Dicyrtoma > Dicyrtoma fusca. The sequence continues at coordinate 10,674 of JAQFZC010003677.1, read as the reverse complement.
ATGTGAGTCACTATCTCTTGCTAATGGTTTGTTTTAATTGTAAATATGTTTACCAGAAAATCCATGCAGGAATAAAATAATTTGATTTGACAAACAAATACTGCCTCTGCCTCTTTACATATTACATGTCGCCAGTCGTGTTGGCATTCTGCGTTGATAAGGAATCTCTTGACTCGGCAATTGTGTCGCTGTCATTGAAGCATAAAGCTGCTGTATTTGTGATTGATCCGAGCCGTCACTGTCACCTGATAAGATAATTAATTTTTTATTTGTTTAGAGCCTATGATTGTTTTTCTCTGGAATTGTTTTCCCATTTTCGCATTCACAGATGCACTGTTGATGTTGTGACTATTGTTTGCAGCAGGATGGAATGAATCACCTGCTCAACACAAGTTCGACCAATCAACCCACTCATCACATCATCGTATCAATTTCAATATGTTGACGCAAATATTTAGGAAGTCAATGATCTAACTTACGAAATAGCGACAGGGTCAACAACACGGAAATAAAATAAATGTGGGAATTGAATTAATGATACAATTTATTCGTTGGTTTGGAGTATTTTGTACGTAAATCGTAAATTCCTTTCAATTCCAAACTTTCCGAGATTTGGTAGCATTTTTCAAAATTCTGGTATTCTAGCATCTGTAATAAATAAATATAAAACGTGATGCTAATAGCTAATTTAGTTGGGCTATCCTCGTTGGAGGACAGTGATAGCTTTGTTTTGAATAAAGTTCGTCTTTCTCTCTTTAATTGATACGCTCTCAAATCTATTTAGAGTGCCTACTTTTGACATTCAGAGTTTAACTCCTTGATTGCTGAAGACCCTCATAGATTGCCCACACGCAGCAATAAAGTTAATGATAACAAACTACGTTCAATTTTAATAAATCAGCCGCATCTTGGGCGACTTGCGGTGTCAGGAAACAAATAAAATACTTTCGTTTTTATTTCATTGCGGCAGCACCCATTGTATTTCGTTTAGGGTTTTGACTGTCTTTGCAAGGATTTTGTAATTACATAAACGAGTGAATAATTTCAAAACATACTGCAAACAAGCGAATTCCTTTATTAAATTTAACTGAAACCATTAGACAAAAAATAATCGATATCTGCCACTAAATTTGAAAATGTAAAACAGGATATTACCCTTCTTTTAACAAACCACAATGTGATTTAAGTATTTCAAAAAGTTGTCAAAACAAATAACATCATTTGCTTCAACAAACGCTTTCTGATTTGATTTATGGATGTTCATTGTAGTTTCGCACGTTGATTTAATTCTAATGAGCGGTGCATAAATCACGCTTGTATTTTCAAAATTCGACAAATGTTTTACTCTCTGCTTCCTATTTGTATGATATTTTTGCATTGACTCCATTGAACGCTCAAACCACCCCCTTCGTGTTCGTTTGCAAACTTCAATTGCACGCATTCCCTTAGGTGTAGATTGTTGTTGTTGTTCTTGCTTGCATGACTGCAGAAACTCAATTTTAGACCAAATGTGCAGCTTGATAGAAACAATTAGCAGGGGACAACAGAAGTTAATAAGTTAGTAAATGGTCTGATCTGTCCCTTTAGTGGGCCAATCATTGCTTTTGAATAACTTGGAGACATTATTGAAACACGTTAAAGTAAACTCTTGTATATCTGAATCCAATCAGATTGAACTTGTAGAAAGCTATCTCATGATTCGATTTATAGGTTTCAGGAAGTAAATGCATACAAACAGTAGCACAGTGAGCAACAGTAAAATCGGATGAGCTACACTTTATTGGCCTGTATGTATTAGCTTATTTATTTTGTCATTAAGTTATCATTAGGGCCTATTTTGACAGTTTAACTGGTGCGTATATTGCCTACCAGCCCCACTGTACTGCCCACCACCTAAACAAAAAGTCCATACGTGGATTTCTTACTGTTGTTGCCTTTTAAGCCCATTTTGGGATGCCTGTCTAAACAAGCATGAAATACTGCCGTCAATAATGTTGCAGAGTACAATTCAGAATTATATTTCGATGCACCAGTTAACTTTGCAAACACTTTTTAGTTAACGCTATCTACGTTAACTTTTCAAAAACAACGATTTTCAAAATGACTTATAAAGTTAATTTTTTCAGAATAAAGAGATTCAAATTATCCATACGTCTTAGGTGCAACATTGGGTAAAAATTGTTACCAAAATTAACCCATGTTGCATGTTGTGTGATTTAAAAAAAAAATTATTTTTTTTAAATATTGGACTTAACTTGTATTTCTAAAAAGCACAATAGCTTCCTGTATACTTAAAACAAGTTCATTTTTTTCAGAAACAGGAATTTATTATTCAGCCTATAGCACTAAAGTAAAATTCAAGTGAAGGTTGGAGGTCCAAGGTCACCAAAAATATTTGAAACAAATCACTCAAAAATGCTTCTCACAATCAGTCCAAAAGAGTCCATGGACAAAGTCCATTTCAATGCTGATAAATGAAGCAAGGTAGACTTTGGTTTGCAAAAAAATGAATTTTTAAAAATAGTTCCAGTTTGATCCGAGCTTCAAAATTTGACTTTAAGTGGTCCCTAGTTCTATGCAATAATATTTGCAAAAAACCTGATTTTTGAAAGAAGCTAAAATAACTCGTTTTGACAAGGAACGTTTCATATTGTACTCCTTTCAACACAAATTTTCCACAAGTTGAACTTGATCAAAATATGCCCTGCTTATCATTAGTGGAATGATTACAGATAGCAGATGCTTGTGCACTTACGCAATCCCGAATTGCGTAATCTTCGTTGTGCTCGTTGCCACTGACAATAAATGCAATTATTGCACTGAAGGGATGAGAAAAGAGAAAGATGAAATGTGTCCATTAAGTTAGAGAAAAATTAATGTCACTTTATGGTGGAGTGTCAGTCATTTAATTATTTTTGTATAAAACAAACATCCGCATGACACACGACGCAGAATTAAAATAATTTCATTTGAAAAACAAATCCTGCCCCTACCTCATTCTATTTCGCCATTTGTGTTGGCATTCTGCGTTGATAAGGAATCTGTTTACCTGACAATTCTGTCGCCCTCATTTTAAGCTTAAAGCTGTTTGCCGGTGATTGATCCTGAAGTTGTCACTGTCGCCTGATAAAATTATTTATTTTCATTTGTTTGAAGCCTACGATAATTCACTGTGTTTATTTTCGCACCTTCCGTCCTCCCTTTTAAGTTCACAGATGCACTGTCGAGGAAGTTAAATTGATAATTTCTAAAACATAATTTGAAGTGTTTTTGATGTTCAAACTTTAACATCTTGATTACTCAAAATCTTAATAAAATTCCCCTTGCGCAATATTAAATCTAAATGATACTGAACTTCGTTCAATTTTAAAAAATTTACCGGACCTTCGGCGCCCTCAGTCCGTTTCGAATGATTCAGGACAAAAAAGCAGGTTCCTTTAGCATGTAAGCACTGGATGAGATGGCATTTTAAAGAAAGTGCCAATGATGTAATTACAAAGTTTTAAAAAAAGCTAATTGTTGCATGTGCTTGTTTTGAAAAGGACTAAATGTCAAAAATACATGTTTAAAAACGCAATTGTCGCAAGTGTGTGGTTCAATAGTGTTAGATGGCATAAATGCACTTTTTTAAATGATACAGAAAAAAAAAGAATGCCACAACAAAATGGAAATAAAAAAGAATATTTTTAAAGTTTTCCCAAATATTCGTTTCAAAGTTTGGTCGTTGGTCTCCTCCAGCTCCCAGCAGCGTGTTTATTGCTCTTTTTAATTAAATTAATTCGCGTTCACATTAATTCCTTCGGCGTTGGTTAGTGAAAACTTTCCTCCCCTTCGATCCCTCAAAGCATCGCCATTGCATAAGAATTATGTAAATTATTCAATAGTCAACGAAATCGAAGCTGCCACTTTCCCATTATTATATAAAGGAAGACTGGACTTTACAAACAGATTTATCAACAAACACCCACTCGCATCAGCACACCTTGGTCTGTCCAAATCCACGTTTAAATTATTCACAATTTTTCATCTACTCAATCAGTGGGCTCAAGGGGCGTTCACAAATTACCTGGGACGTGAAGGAGGACGAGTCCCAAATTATTCTAATGAAAGAATGAATAAATCACGAATTAAGATGTAAAATATGGTACGTCGCTTTTTGGAAAAAAGAAAAACGTCATAGTATTTATTCCAAAAAGTGTAAAGCTCGCATTAAAAAAAACTAACGAACACTTGTTTCAACAAGGCCTTTCCGATGTAATTTATGGATGTTTCCTGGAGCTTCTCATGAAGGTGGTATTCTTAGGTGCTGTGCATAAATTGCATTTGTATTTTTCAAAATAAAAAAAATGTTTTACCATCTGCTTCCTAATAAATTGTATGATTTTTTTTCATTGTCTTTAATCTCTACGTTTAGTAGAGAAACACTATTAAAAAGTGTTAAAACAAGCTAAACGTTACTTAAAAAATTCAGAACATTAAAAAGTTCTGTAACGGTGCGGTGTACTGTACTGAATGAACTTAACGATTTTTAAAAGAGGTGAAAGATTTAATCCAACGGTGTAATACTAATACGATTTTTTTATTACATTACTTTAAATAAAAACCAGACATGATATTATCCTGAGAAGCTCATCATCATTGAATGGCCAAGTAAACAAAGAGCTTTGAAGGATCAGGACCGCGTTTTAAATAAACTACAAAACAATAAACGTTTTTTAAATCCTTGTTTGTTGGTGACGTTATTTCTGCAAAGCCCCCGCACGTGGAAAGGTGAGGGGCAGAATCCGTTGCCACTGCAACTTCGTGAACATTATATTATTCAGTTCTTATTTGTGCACTTCGTCGATCGTTTCCGCTTTTCCGTTTTTATTTTCTAATCTAACCAGCACTGTACCTGGAGAAGCCAAATAACTTTCAGTTCATTCTTATTACAGCTTCTTCACACTCTCGTAAAAATAGATCCCTTATTTTTGCGTAAGGGATGTTTATAAATTAGGTTCGTGTTTTTTATAAATGTTGGATTCCTTACTCTTTTTAAAATTAGCATTAATGTCGCCTTAAACTCGAGAATTATGTCATTTGAAAATATCAAAACACCCTTTCCATTCTAAAGACCCGACGAGTAACAATGAATTCAAAATTACGAACTCTGTAATTTGACTGTCCAGACAAAAAACCTTTCTAACACTTGTTTCAACTAGAGTGCACTGAGTGCAACATCTCATGTCTTCATTCTTGACGCAAAGAATTTAAATTACTTAGTAACTCATCATGCATAAGTTGAAAATGTGAATAATATGCGATAAAATTGCGGATAATTACATCCAGAGCTATTTCATTAGGGCCTATGCAGTTTGTAAAACTGGAAGTAAAGCAGAGTGAGAACACGTTTATTTCAAAAGTAAAAATTGCAACAGGGGCACATTTTGAAAAGAAGTGAAAACATGTATTAAACAAATTCTTGTTTGAAAAATGTTCAAGCCACAAATACACGGTTTGAAAAGTGTTGAGTTTTTTAACATTTGCGAATTATTTTCGACGTCATTAATGGACGATGCCGACTACACTCTCGCTGAGGAGGGACCATTTCTGTTATTTACGTTTCCAGTTACCTATATTTTTTTTCAAAACCATGAGAGGGTCGGTGCAACATTTTTATTTCAATTGTAGAATTTAGTGAATCACAAAATTTTCAAAGCGCGGGCCAATGACATCGGGACATGTGACGCCATTTTGCGTTTTGCCACCGCAGGGCCGCTATAAATTTCTATGATAGGCTATATATAACAATTGGCTTAAACGTTGTACACAATCACTGATTTTGTGGAATACTGTTTCAGAAAAAGATTGTTGAAAACATTACTTGAAATTCTTGAGCAGACGAGACCAGAGTGACCTCATCTTGTGAGTGAAGAGGCCATTTTGAGTCTGGCTTTCTCGTAGAGTTCTTCTGTCTTTTTGATGCTCGGGTGGTCGCTGGGCAACGTTGCTTGTCTGGCAGCGAGAACTTCTTTCAAGATGCTTTCTGCCTTTTCAAAGTTCCCCATTTTCAGGTGCATCCAGCCGATGTTGTGGTTGGTGTCGAGTGTGTCTGGGTGCTCAGGGCCGAGATGTTTCGTCTTCAGTTCCAGCACTTCTTCGTAGAGTTTTAATGCCTCTGCGTCCTTTCCCTGTGCTTCCAGCACTGAGGCCACGTTGTGCTTAGCGGTGAGTGTGTTGGGGTGGCTGGGCCCCAGCAAGCGCTCCTTCGCGTCCAGCACGTGGCAGTGCATCTCCTTGGCCTCGTCCAACCTCCCCTGCTTCTTCAGAATGAGTGCCATGTTGTTCTTTGCAATGAGGCAGTCGGGGTGACTGGCAGCGGACGCCTTCTCGTAGCTGCTGATGACGTAGGAGTAGAGCCGCAGGGCGTCTTCGTCCTTCCCCTGCATCTGCAGCACGTTGGCTACGCAGTTATTGGAGATGAGTGTTCGGACGTGGTGGGGTCCGAGTTCCCTCTCATTCACCTCCACCACCTCCCGCAGCATCTCCAGGGCGTCGTCGTAGCGACCCTCCTCGTAAAGGATCAGAGCCAGGTTGTGTTTGGTGGTGAGAGTGTCGAGGTGGAGCGGCCCCAGGTCCTTCATCTCCACTTCGAGAATCTCCGAGTGGAGGTTCTTGGCCTCACTCAGTCGGCCGATATCCTGCAGAGCAGCTGCCAGGTTGTGCTTCGTATTCAGGGTGGAGGGGTGGTTGGGGCCGTGGAGTTTGGAGTAAAGGTCAATGACACTGGAGAAGAGTTTAATGGCTTCCTCGTACTCACCTTGACTCATTAGTATCAAGGCCAAGAGGTTTTTTGTTAAACGTATTTCGCCCATGACGTCCTCTTGGTCCTCCAGAGTACCCAAGGACGACAATATCTCTTGGCAGATGTCCACAGCTTCCTTGTATCGACCCATCGTTTTCAGAATCAACGAAGGTGCAGGACTTTCTGATTTGAAGATTTGAAGTGAGACGCAGACTGCGAGGGAAGAGCTGAGGCGATGAAGTAAGCGATAAGCACTCTGCAACAATTTTCTGCTTCCACCCAACGAGTATTCTTGATTTCCTCAAACACGAATTCTATGAAGTCAATGAAATTCAAATCCGTCAATAATGGATTCTGTAATTTTTGCAGAACGTGGCTCATCGTCACGTGAACTAAGTTGTCGTGGACAGCGTCGTAGGCTTCGCTGGATTTTGGAACCGTCGGCCAGTATTTTCTCACCGCGGTCATAATTCGTGTGAGGGGAGGAGATGATAATAATGCATCCTCGTCGTTTGGATTTTCCTCCGTGGATGCCTCCAAGTGTGCGAGGTTGACGTCCTGGAGCACGCGATGGATGGAGAAGTAGGTCTTGGAGTTGTGGACGAAGGAGTAGTCAACCAGAAGCTCCACTGCTTTTTTAAAGATTGGTTCTTCATAAGAGTTGAAGATGAAGAAGAGAAGATCTTTCGGGATGTTCGTGGGCCAAAGATGCTCCAAGACGTTGAGGATTTCTGTAGCAAGGTTGCCGTGTGGCTGCTGCCGTATTTTGTCCAAAGACACTTTCCAGAGGAGCATCAGAGGTTGAGTGTCGGGGGAGCCGGGAGGGCGTTTCTTAAGAACTTCTCGCTTCCCTTCGCTGTAGTCGCTGATGAGATGCTGGATTGTGTAGACGTCTTTCCCCATCAACTCATTCAACTTGGACTCCTGGCGAATAACGGCCGCTGCAGCTTGGAGTGCCAGCGGAAGTCCGCCGAATGTTTCGAACAATGTCTCTGCGTCCTTTCCATTGGCTTCGTTCTCGTTCAGATTGAGTTGGCAGAATAAGAATTCGCTGCTCTCTTGTGCGGTGAAAAGTGGGAGGGGCGTTGAGTGGAGGTCGATCCAGTCGAGCTGTCTGGAAGTGATGAGGACGACTGGTTTGAGGTGCGTGGGGGGCAGACACTTCGGGAGGAAGCGAGCAACTCCGGGTCGTTTGGGGTCGGAGTCGTGTAGGGCCTCGGCGTTGTCGAGGACGAGTAGAGTTTGTTTGGTGCAGAGACGAACGTAGATGTCCTTGAGAAGGTCGTCGAAGTCCTTGGCTTTGTTGTCGATGTCCTTGGAGGGCAGTTGGAGCTCAAGCGCAAGTATTCTGAACTGATTCTCTGCAGTTCTGTATTCTTCTGCGTCAATCCAAACGACGTGCTGGTAAAAGTGGCCGTAGCTTTGAATGTACTTTCGCATTGTTTCTGTTTTCCCGATCCCGCCGAGTCCCGTGACGACGGAGATGCGGGAGATGATCGTTGAGGTTGTTGGGGCGTCGGGAGTCGCCTGGTGGCTCTGGAGGATTTGTTGATGCAGGTCACGGAGGAAGTCCTTTCTGCCGACGAAGGACGACACAGGATCTCGAAAGTTGAATCGGACGATTGGGGAAGACATGTCCGCCGACCTTGGATTGTAATCTGTCGTCACAGCAGCCATCTTCAGCCTTGTAAGTATGTGCTCGTTGCCAGTCTGTTGAAATGCGTTGACAAAGTGCCGAGCATTGTCCCCGTGTGCCAATCTTGGGGTAAGTAAAGTGAAGAGATGTCGGAAGCTGTCGTAGTTGCTCTTCTCCTTTTCCTAAAACAAATTTCGTTTTACAATGTCAAATTGGATCGTGCATGTGAATGAGAATTTCAAATATTTGTGATTACTTACGACGACTTCTGACTCGCGCTGACTGAGGAGGCCTTGGCTGATGAGGTGGACGAGGATCTCCTGGAGATTCGTTGAATTTTTGCACAGAAAGTCCAAGGACACTCGGATGCGGCTGCCAAGGTCACTCGTCGGGTCTGCTAAGCTGTTATCCGCCACTCCTTCTTCCATTCCTGCCATCCTGCACTTCCAGATGCTGTTCTTTTAATCAAACAAGTAGCGGTAAATGACAAGGTAAACCGTCAGCAAAGTCTAACAGAGGGATCACAAAGCCATTTTTCCAAATAATTAAAAGCTTTGGAATAAATCGGAGAAATAATTGAAACGAATTAAAATAAAGACTTGTAATTGTATTACTGTATTAAATCGTACTGAATCCACAGGAGGCTTAGTCATGCTCGGGTTCTGGGTTTTAGGAGCCTCGTTCACGACCAACAGCAGCACAGTGATGAACATTAAAAATGGATGGGTTATCATTTTGCTAGCTTCAGTTTATCTTCTTTTTTGACTTTTATCATCAATGGAATGATTACAGATAGCAAACGCTTATGCACTTACTCAATCCAAAATTGCTTCATCTGCGTCATGCTCGCTGCCATACAAAATGAGTGCACTTGTTTTAAAGGGGTCACGGTCGGTTGTGCGACAGGATGCATGATCAAAACCATTTTCTCGACAGGTAAATGGTAAATCTCACAAAGTCTTCGGAGGTTAAGCTCTCTCGTAAATTGCGTCGAGTATATAAGTATTTTTCCCGTCTGTTTTTTTGCAATAAATCATTGCGTGTCAAACAAAAAGTGTGTCGCATTTGCGTGTCGAGCTGTGATCTATCAAACATCCTAACGTTCGATAATTTACCTGCCGACCAATGGTTTCGATCATGTAACCCGTAATGTTGCAGACCTCCGGATTTATTATATTGAATTGTTTACGGTAACTGTTTTCTGAATTAGTTATTACTTGTAATTAAATTTATCTATTGTTAAAGTTTTGGGTTCTTCCGAGTACAAACATTTTTTTAAACTGCAAGACCAATCGATGGCATTCTCAAGTGTTCCGTATGTTGATCTTAATCTATGATTAAAAGGGACGGAAGATTGAGCTGCGTGCATGACAGTTAAACATCTGATAAACATTGGAGGCACACATAAACGCTTCGCCTAAAAAATAGACGTCTCATTGGAGGAGAGTGATGATTTTGTTTTGTTAATAAAGTTCATCTTTCTCTCTTTGCTGTACTGAGGAATGCGAAGATGCGAGGACAGATGGCGGAGCACATTGTAAATATTTGTCATTTTAACGGTCGAATGGTTTGTCTCTCCAAAAACCGAAGCACTCTCAAAAGTCATTTATTTTTTTTATGATTCAGTATTAGACTAAAACACAACATCATTTTTTGAAATTTGGTGCAACTGTTAACTGCCAATGATTTTTTGAATAAAATAATTAATCAGAGTGAAAGGGAAAGTTAGTATTTATTCTTATATTTATTTCCAAGATGATATTTTTAATCCTTGCATGAAAATTTGGGAATTTGTCGAAAAACCAATGTAGTTTCACAGGGAACCGGTAATGCAAAATGGCTTCGCAGCACTAAACACTACAAACAAAAAACGACAGAAAAATATGTTAAGTTTTGGGTACAGTTCAGGATATTCTTATTACGTCCGTCTGTGCCAGTTACTTGTAAGTGTTGCAAGGCCATCTTTTGTTCCAACAACATCCCAAATCTACGTGTAATTATAATTTGCATATTCATTTGGTAATTACTATCCGAACCACAATTAAATGGCATACTAGCCTGTGTCAAAATAAAATAATGAAAGAAAGTTCCTTTTCATAATATTACAATCACAGTGAAAATCAAAATAATGACATTTAAATTATTTGCGAAATTAAATACGAATACAAGTAAGTAATTACCGTAAATCCTCTAATAGAACGCCCGCGTACTATTCCATTCAGCCCCTCGGACCCCCGCGTACAATTAGAGACCC